>VZRH01007412.1:654328-685403 GCA_013397555.1 Urocynchramus pylzowi
CCCCACCCCCCCACAAAGGATTTGGTTATTCCATAAAATGCTTCCTTTATTATATTTTCCTAAGGGTATATGGGTCTTTATCTCTAACATGTAATAAACTTCATCCTTCTCTACTACCATTAAAGCCACAAGCCCTTTGTTGTAAAAGTATACTAATGAATAGAAATGTTACAACAAGAACAGAAGTCTTGTGTTTTCCCTTCATCATGCATCATCCATTTTAATTAGACGAAAGGGTGGTGAGTACTGTGACAAGAGTCTGGAATTAAAATCATTAATTGATGTCAAGCTGACGAGAGACTGCTAACATGAATTTACTGACAGCAGGAAAGAAATTAACCTTATTACTTTATTTAGTACATTGGGACTATTTATTATTCTTTCCTATGTAAGTTCAATGTGTTCTGTTAGTGATGATAGAGAAAGACAAATAATTAATAAAACCTACATAGAGTTTTATTACCTCCTATCAATGACATTGGGATGAAAAACACATCAATAATTTACAAAAAACAAACCCACCACATCCTTCTAATCAGTGTAACTCATCAAAACTGTTGCAGCAATATTTTTGATATTTTAGATGAGTATAACAGGCTATGCTCTCTAGCCAAGTAGAATTGCAAAAGTGATTTGATTTAAAACCATGCCTTAGTTTCTTAATGTCAGTGTTGCAAAAAATGAAACATATTTTCTGCAGCAATGACATTGATTGGAATAACTGTCTGGTTTGATCATCATTGGAAGGTCAGCCTAACAAAGATGAGTTTTAATGTTAAGCATCTTTATTCTTTAGATGAAAGAGTACAGCAGTGTCTTACAGAATGACAGCAGCATCCTATAGATAATTTGTGACCCAAAGGTCATAATAAAAGAATAGAGGGAAGGTCATCCTGTAGTAAAGGCCATCTGGAACTGTTAAAGTATCAGATGGAGTAGGGGGCTGAACAGCAGGACACTCTTGGTGTCTTTCCAGATTTCCCAGAGAGACCATAATATTTTTATTGGAAAACCCCAACTTTTTTCCCCCTTAAGGAAAATATTTTCATTGAGCAGTTTCATCTTACTTTAAGGAAAAAAGACAACATACTGTGATAAGGAAAGGATTTTGTTTCTTACAATGTCTAAGAGTTATCTGTATTTTTGAGATAACTCAAAGATTCAGCTTTACTTTTGCTGCTCCTGAATTTTGATGCCAATTAACAGCTTTCATAAAAACTGTTGCCTCTAAAACCATTATTACTGCAAACATTCAGAATATAAGTAATTTGTGAAGTTTTCTGTTAAAACTTTTACCTTCTTCCCATCCCATAATAGAGAGGAAAAATTCCTCAGTGGTTAGAAAATCAGAGCAATATGTTTCTCATTCTCACTTATTTTGTAATGGGGTCTTCTTGTCTCAGTTTCATGGAGATTTGTAGCATTGTTTTTGGCAGTGTTTTTTTACATAATGGGTAAGGGTGCAGATATGAAAAGAAAAATCAATGGCAATAACTTTTGGAAGAGAACACAGAAGTGAAGCATGTGAATATTGAGCTTTGGAAAAACATTTCAGGCCAGTTCCACTTCATAAAATTACTGATTTTGGGAGCTGTGTAAATTGAAGCCTTTGTAGAATAATAGTTACTGGAGTAGTTTTTCAAACAAAACACCACATATTCTCTAGCTAGATATTGTAATTATAGAGTATTTAAGACATCATGCTAAAAGCATATTTTCTCTATTATTTTTCAATAGTGATTCAACACATTGCACTGGGCAAGGTCTAGCCAAGTCCCTTGCAATATATTGAAAAAACATAATTTAGGTGGTCTTTATAATATTCTGTGTTATAAATTAATTTAAGGTGTCTTGTAGATCATACAAACTCAGTACTTGCTTAGACATATCAGTTCAAAGTAAGAGGACTAAAATATTTTGCTTTAGAATGCCAAGAACTTTAGGCTAAGGCAGCAGCAGGTCCTCTGATGTCATATGAATTCTCCTTTAGTGACAGAGTTACTGTGGCAAAGACTTATTTGAGAATTAGAATAACTGTACCGTAGTTACTAACTTACTGAACTTATTCTTGCTGAATTGAACAGAACTCAAAACTGATCAGGTTTTCCACACTGCACTACAGGACTCTGTTTGACAGTAAAACAAGGCACTAATCCTACTCCTTTTTCTAATTCATAAATGTAGCAGCAGGTATTTGACTAGCCAGAAAGACTAATGATGCATTCATATCAGGCAGATCCATCCTCCCTCCACACCACAGCTGCAAACTTTATTTTGTAACCAGTTACAAGAATAAACATTTTACAAGATATGAGACAGCTGGCTCTGTTCCTGGCCACGCTGGAGATTTGTGCTCTCAGTACTGTGACCCAGTAAGGTTTAGAAGTGAATCCTCAGAGGTGTTGTAGGTGTGAAATTAAGGGTCCTGAGCTAAGATGTTGACTTATAAGCTATATTCTTTACTGGTTTGGTTTTTTTCTTTTTCTTTACCTTTTCTTTCATCTTCAGTGTATGAGATTCACATAATCCTTGCTTTGTTGTGAGGTTTTTCGTTGCTTTTTTTTTTGTCACTTCATACTGTTTCATTTTCCAACTTCCAGATTAGGCTACTTTATAGGTAGTACTCTAGAAACACAAAACAATGGACCTGAAATAGAGCTAGCAGCAGAATTTTGTACCCACTTGTGTTACTAGACTTCAGCTAGAGGAGCATGGCTGGTGGATAGTCTCAGCTCAGCCAACTGATGAGAGTGTTGTAGCTCAACCTCCAGTTGCTGCCTGCAGTATCTGGGAATGACTGATTTGATTCATGGTATGATGTATGGTACCATTTGAAATGTGGTTTGCCTATGTAATTTGCTTCTTGCACACACGGGAACAGCTGCTCCTTACACATCTAACTGCAGAATTCAGATGTTACCCACCAGTGCTGCTTTCTGGAATTGTTCTCCAGTTGGGGAAGAAAAATGTACGGGAAGAAATGGTCCAAGCAAGTCTGCATGAAGGAGGAAGAGCCCTTAAAGCGAGGAGGGATGAAAGCAGGAGCTTGTGTTTCAGCAATAGTTGAATATCATGATCTCTTCCTTTCTTCAGTCCAGCAGAAGAGCTAAATAGGAGATTAGAGCTAAAATAATCTAATGATGAGGGACCTGCTGTCATAGGTGTAAATATCAGCCTTTCTGGCCAATTTTGTTATGCAAAAGAAAAACTAATTTCCATTTTACTTTCAGACAGCAATGATATTCTTTGATGCAACATGATTCCCAGCAGTGTAACATTCTCATTTGCTCATGTGGGTGATCCTCCACTGCTGGAGTCACTGATCCTTGGATCAGACATGAAAATTAGGACAGAAAATTTCAGTCAAAGTAGTGTTTGTTTTGGAGACAGGAGAACCTATGCTGCCTGTGTACCTGCAACATTCTCCTTTGGTTGAAGCATTCTTTAAAAAAAGCACAGCAGGCAAATCCTCCACCCTAAAATGTGGCAGACTGTGAACTGTAAAGTAGGCTGAAAGCTCCATTGAAGCGTAAGTAAGATAATTTTCAGATTTTTTAACCCAAAGCAAGCAAGGATTTTCACTTGTTTACTGCAACATCCAAGAAAGCAGGTTTGAGATACTGACAAACCTGCTGACATGGACTTTGTAAAGACAAAGGGTGAATCAAGAAGGTCAGGTGATAAGGAAGGATGGGGGTGAAATATGAGAGATTCCACAAGGTTAGAGGAAATAATTTTAATGTCTCCTTTAGTTTCATCAATGTCACTTGATTTCAAATTGGTGTTTGCACTTCACCTGCTCATATGCATAATATTTACTTTCTCTCCTGCATTTTTTCATTTCTTTACGTCGTCATTTGTATTTTGCTGCCTTCTTTAATAGCCTTCTTTAATATAACTCCTTATAAAAATGAGCATAATGTTCTCTCCTTAATATATTAGGGCACTTAAAGTAATCACCTTATCACCTTTATCCTTCACCTTTTTTTCTTTTTTAACTGCAGCCCTCCTGGGTTGTAGCTCATTAAACGTTTTTGAAATTCTCATGCATCTCTTCTGATTTGAGGAGGGGGGTTCTTCAGAGAGACAGTAAGTACTATCACATATTCTAATTGGCAGATAGGCTGTGATTGTTGAAGGAGAAAGAAAATTAAGACTGTCTGATTATGTAGATACATTTCTTTAATTTAGAGATGATGGGCAGCCTTTTTAAATAAAAAAAATGAAATCCTTGTTATATTTCTCAGCTGTTGTAGAACCAATATGTAGGAAATATATGTATGTAAAATTTCTATGTAGGTGCAGAATTACAGATCTTTAAGAGAGACCATGTCACTTTTTCAAGGTAGTATCTGCAGGGTATGCCATTCCTGCAAGATGTTTCTTTCATCCTGGGCTTTTTTTGGGTTTTTTTTTTTTTTCTTTTCCTTAGTTTACAATAAACTCTACACCTTCCTATGGCAGTCTTTTCCACTGCCTTTTGTTTAGGAAGTAGCCCTGCTCACAGTACCTTAATTATTCTTGCTTCAGTTAAATACCTAACACATTATTCTTTTCCTCTGGTGTTTGCAGACTGCTGTTATGTCCCCACTCTGTCTTTTTCTTCCCCAAACAGCTTGATGTTGTTGACTCATATATGTTACCCAGTAGAACTTCCAGATCCATTCTTGAAAAAGCAACTCACAGATTTTTTTCTCTACTTTTAATTGATTGTTTATTTATTTGAACTATGTAAATTACCTTCTAGTTGCTGTTATTTAAATTAATTCTATTTTTGTAGTCTACTCTGTATCTCAAAAACATTTGAAATCTTAATCCTTTCCTCCAAAGTTCCTTCATTTGGGTTTTCTGCAGATTCAATAGTGTCCTAATTAATAATGAAAAACCCTGAGTAAATTCAGAGTGATCCACGTAGAAAGTATCTCAATCTGTCCATTCTGGTGACTGTGAATCTATTCTCTAGATACGCTGTAAGAACAGCCTTGTTCAACCTATTGCATCCATCCCATAGCTGTTTTTCTTAGCCTGGGACTGTTTCTGCCTTGTTCACAAAGCCATTTCCCATGTTTTTGAAGGGAATCTGACTGACTTAACCACATCTGTTCTTGATAACTCTATGGTGGCTACTGCTTGTCCCATTATCTCCTCTGTGCTTACCAGTAGTTTACTTAAGAAGGGATTGAAGTTAAACTCATGAGTCTTTCATTCTTCTCCTTCTCTGAGGTATGTTTGACTTTTCCTAGTTTTTTAGTATTGTAGCTGTCCTCAACAAGTTCTCCTAGTTGCTGAAAAAGTCTGAGGCTGCCTCAGACAGTTGTGTGTCAGATGAACTTCAACTACCTTAACCAGTTTCTAGCTACTTTTTTTGCTGGTATATTGAAAATATTTTTGTTATTGGTGGTAGTCAATTATGCTGGTCATCTGCTTGCAGTCAACCATTTCAGTGAAGACAGATGCAAAGGAAAAAACCATTAAGCCTTCGGTCTCCTCAGCATCATCTGTCAATATCCTTCCCTCACTGCCACGCAGGGGAGCAACCTTTTCTTTGCTCTTCTTTTTACTGCTAATGCAATTACTCAATGATTTATTGTCATCTTTAAAGCTCCCTGCTACTTTTATTTCACATTATGCCTTGGCCTTTCTGATTTTGTCCCTGTATGCTTGTGCAAACTGACTACATTTTGCATGTGTTTCCTCATGTGTCTGAGGTCAGAGGATGGTCATATTTCAGTCAACTGGCCACACATGTATATCTATAGCAGATAAGGCATAGCTCTTAATATTTTACTTTTAATGACTTGAAAAAGTTGAGTCTCCAGCCTTTCAATTTAAAAATTATATCTACATAGCAGTATTTTCTGACTTTTTAAAAAATGTGTTTAAGTTTGGAATTAAATGGGGGAAAATGAGGAAGAGGAGGTGTCTTTCTTATTTCCACGCTGTGGCTGTTGGTGGCCAGGATTATCCATTGTGCACAGTGATCCTTCGGAATGATTTTCCCAGGAAAGCAGATGGCTCTGCTGAGGGGTGGTTATAACTGTGATAACTGACTAGCTCTAATCATGGCAAGAAAAGCTAAGTGTCATATGCCGGTTCAGAGTGAAATCACAGTAATGCCTATAATCAAGGTACCCTCATTAGAAGGGTAGTTGTCAGAAAAATTCTGCTTGGCTTCAGACAAAGGTCAAAGAAAAATACAGGAGAGGACAAACTCCCATATTGACTTGATTGCCAAAAATTAGAAAAAGGGCCATTAAAGCCCCGAAGGCAGTTTAGGAGGATGGGGGAGGAACAGTGAGACCTGGTGTGCTGTGCCTGCAAGGTATTTTTCACTAGCAAAGAAGGAGGGGACAGATTTGACAAGATCTGGCTGCTGGCCAATGCACTTTCTGACCTCTTTATTAGAAACGATATCTGGCAAAAATTGGACTGAATGTGTTCATCCCGCTGGACTAACTTGAACAAGCTGACTGGCTTTATAAACGTGTGGTTGTTTTTCTCTGCTTCCAATCCATCATCCCAGCGCATGCCAGTCTGATGGTAGAAGAACTGAGAACTGGCAGCTGTGAATGGCTTGTCATTAAGCTTCTGTCCTTACACAATGCTGTTTCCATCCTTAATAAACATTGTCAGCCATCTCACATATGTGGAACTGCAAGCGCTCAATACTGATTTTGTAAATGAGTGAGTCTCGGTGGAAAAGACGAGGGTGTGGATTATCACTTGGGCAATAGCTGAATCCTGGCAGCAGCAGGAGGATTAATTGAATTGACCAAGCAATTGCACACCAGAAACAGCAGCCAACTTTTTTTCTGCTCTTAGGGGAGGACTTTGCTGCCATTGCAATGGCAAATGTAATGTACTGGCCATGAATATCCTTCCCATGCTGTGTTCATCAATTAAGATAAGTAGTGATTTTTTTTGCAAGGGCCTAAATCACTAATATGAAAAAATCCAAACAAAGGAGACTGAAGGTCACGGGGGATTTGGGATATATTTATATTTTACTCCCAACTTTAGATGAAATTAGGGTTGTTTTCTTTTGACAGCTTTGCTTATTCACTTTTACCAGCAACAGCTCATTCAGCTCCACAGATTTGACGTTTCTGTTGCTGAAAAAAAGTTATAGTTCAAAGAACTGCTGTAAACATTTAGATCAGGGTGGAATTGAATCCCAAATTAATATGATTACTTAGTACCCTCATATGACTTTCATGGCTAAATGCCCTTTGTGGTCAAGGAAGGGATACTCAACACAGTTGGTAGAGCCTGGAGAAGGGTTTGCCTTCACCTTAAAATGTCCATATTACAGATATTCAACTGAACTGTGTGCTGGACCATGCAGCAGCTGCCTGATGTGACTGAATCTTGACCAGCTCTTCAGGGAGTTCAAAACATACCTTGATACCTAAATTTAGGTGTCTGAAATGGTAGTTGCCTTCATCTAAAAGCTGAATATCACTCACAGTTAATAAGAAGGGAACAAGGTAGCTGCTGTTTCCTGGGGACAGCCAAGCAAAAGCTTTTGCCTTCTTTCTGCGACCACCATTTCGTGTGCGTAGGAATTGCTGTACAATGGGTATGTCTATCATTACTGGATTAGCTTGCAATGAAAAGCTCTTCTAACAATTATAGGAAGTTCTGCAGCTAACAATATTGTCATTTGAGGCAGTTATCATTAGCTTTTGAATTGAATGGCACACAAATGCATGAGGATAGTTTATACTGAACATTATAATTTGAGTCTCAAAAGTATGACAGTGCGTTGTTGACATTTTCAGTGTTAACACTTCAGCAGGAAGGGTTTAGAAACTTTTTGGGATAGCTTTTGTATTTTTAAAAGTTCAGTTTAAATACTGAAAAATTGATTAGCAGTTTCTGCAAAAACTCTTTGACGATGAAAAGAGTTATGTGAATGTTAAGCATTAGTATTATTATTATTGTTATCAAACCACCACAAAATCCTTAGGACGGCCATAAATCCTCAAAATTAGCTGATTTGAAATCTCAGACATACACGTTTTTATTGTGCCATGTCATGAAGGAATACAATTCAGTGAAGACAGCTTAATACACTTATCCACATAATGAAACCAAAGCACTGTGGTCAAACACTTCTCCAGATACTGGATTTCATTAGCGGGGGTGTTGCTGATTAGGGCTGAAGCACAGAGCGAGTTCTAAGTTCTCATCTGTGCTGCACAGTGTGTTTACATAACCATTTTAATCTTCCCCACAACAGTCTGCACTGGCATTTCCCATATACATACTTGATGTGGTATGTGCTAACAAATGATTTAGGGCCCATCAAGCATATACACACTTGAGCACACAGAGGGGCCGGCATAAAATACAGCATCACATTAAATTCAAGTCCTTATATAAAAATATATTCAGAGTTAAAAGCTATTATAATTCAAAAGGGATAGTGCAGTATTCAGCTGAGAGCTCTTATTCTTTTCAAGAATATGCCTACATATTTTTCCCTAGTCGTTTGGTTCCTTCAAGCTGAAAGACATAATGTTTAAATGTGGTATGTCATTGAAAAGGCAAACCCAAACATATTTTAAACAATATTCAAAAATAAGTTAAGCAATCGAAAGACCTATACTTTTGTCATGTGAAAGTGGTAGCATTTTCACACTGGCTTAGATGTAAAGCACAAAAGAATAACTAAGAGAAAAAAATCTGAACATTTTGGGTTTCAGTTTAGTCAGACACCTTATACCTTTAATTATAGTGTTATCTTTTGTTAAATGTTATTGCAAACAGTTACTGAGTACTTTGTTTATAATTAACAGGAAGATGAATTTGTTTAGACTCTGATTTTTAATACTATGTATGTGTATTAATACATTGTATTAACAACTGTAGAAAATACTCTAAAAATTTTCCTAGTGGATGTGGACATAATTACTTGCATAACACTTCAGCAATCAGTTCTTTCCCACTTGAATGGGAATAAGTATCCCTCATGGAGCCATGCATGGGAAAACCTGAATGCTCTGGCTGCAAATGGCTCAGCATCCAAACTATAAAAGAGCCCTTAAGCAGATGCAGGAGAAAAGGTGGTTCACATGAAACAGGGCACACTCATGTCTGCACCTGTGGGGAGTGATGTGATCTTCATGGTCAAAAGTCACAGAAGGTCACTGCCCTCTCCCATAGTAGTTTGTGTAATAAAGGCAGATATCACCTGTAACCACCAGGTAATTCTGTTTTATAAGCACTTCAGGTAACAATGTTTTCTTCTGATTGAATTACTCTATGCCACTTTATTGTTATATTGTCTGATTTCATGCACTGAAATTGTGGTTATCTAAAATACATGGATTTTTTTCCTTCAAATTGGTGTCAGACTATTCCCATATGTGATGATAAATTATCCATTTAAAGGAAAATTAAAGCTACCAATATCTAAGAAATTTTTGATTTCCTTTGTTTCTCCCATCAGAGGACAAATATCAGTAGATAAATACATTCCTTCACAGAGTAAATAATAGTGGACTACAAATTGGGAGGTAAACTACAGTGAGAGGAATCAACAGCACAGGGGATTTTCAGACCTGCTTTTTCTCCTACATAGATACCTTCCAAGTGATTAAGACTGTAACACTTCTGAATTAACATCTTTGGGGTATTGGAGAAAGTAAAATATATGTTTTTATTTTAAAATAGACCTGCAGAAACCCTGTTTAAGTTTGAAATGAGTTTTGCACTTAAATTTGAGTCCCTCTTTACTGTAAACTAAACAAATACCACTTCCAGTCTGATGTTGCTGAAACTGTAGAGGAAAATTTTCTCAGCTGACTAGTATTATAGTTTTCACTTCCATTTTTCCCTATTAAAATAAAATGCAGCCAATAAAGAAAATAATTTTGTATTTGTAAAATTTAAAAATTATGTTAGTTTAAATGGAACTTTTCAAAAAGTTATTTTCTTTCCACTGTGACTGAACATGGGGCATGTAAATGGATCATTGAACCATCAGTGCAGATGGTTCTGTCTGTTGAAAGTAATTCAGTCAGTCGGTTGTGTCCCAAATCACTATCTATGGTCAATAGATACTTTCAGGACTTGTGGGGGAAAACATGTCTGTGTATCCATGGCATCCCTGTATTGCTTTATTTTTATGGTGATCTTTGTTAGTGTAAAGAAACAACTTGCCTGGGACTCAGTCAGAGAAAGAGACATTTCTGATATTCACATACCAGCTCAAGGCTGGATTCCCATGTTTGACCACAGAGGACTTGTGTCATTTGGGCTGTCACAGTCTCTGAGACTTCAGCATGACCTGGGGGAGTCCTTGCCCAGCAGCCACAAGTCCACAACTCCATCAGGATTACCTGGGGATGTCAGGTGGCCAGATCTGCTTGTGTTTAAGCAGCTCAATCAAGGCTGGGTATCCAAGCTCCTGAGGAAGACCTAAGCAGCAGCATCAAAAGTGTCTCTAAAGTGACTTCTTTCATTCTCTGACACACAGATGGTTCCTGACACTGGAGTCTGCTGCTAACAGCTCCTGACCACTGTAAGGGGAGCCTGCACACGTGGCTGCTCTGAGCTCACCCACTGCTGGCACTAGGATTTCACGTCTTTACCTGCAGTCTGAATCCCACCTTTGTGTATCCCCTTTTGTTTTTGCAAATCTAATCTTGAAGGGGCCATTTTAAAATTTCCAAGAATGTCAAAGTTACCTAACTTTAAGGCTTTTCTATTTTCAGAAGAGTTGAGGCTTGCTTTCAAAAGAGACAGAAGCTTTGAATAGGCTGCTCTTGTTGAAAGTTGGCAAACAAGATGTCTTTGGAAATGGCACACAGCAGAGATGCATAGAGCTGTAATCTGCATGGATGGATGCTGTCACACTGTAACCATGGCTGTATTAGATGAAAAAGGAGCACATTTTACTAATGGAAGGGAGGAGACAGCTTCATTTTGCAGTGATGACAGGGCATTAAACTGGTCTGGGGTGACAGTGTAAAGGGGGAGTGTGGTCAGTTCGCTGTGCATATGTGTGTGCAATACATCAAATTTTATAAAATACCAAAGAGACTTCGAAGCCCAGATCAAATTTTTGTAATAGCTTTATGTGCTTTTGAAAATATGACCTCTGCTTGATTTGTGCTTGTCAGATTCCTAAATGTCATCTCTTTCTATATGTCACTTTTTATCATACAGCTAACTTAATGCACATAGATATAAACCCTGTCCAGCATCACCTTTCATTTGTAACTTTAACACAAGGCACATGTTTTTACTTTCTGAGAAGATGCAGCCTGCTTTTGAGAGATGCCAGATTCAGTTTGTTTATATTTTTTAAAAAGCATGAACATCTCAAAGGAATCACACAAGAATCTGCTTCTGCTGTTTACTGCATGCATGCAAAAAAAATATATCCATGTATCCAATCCCTACACAGTTTTTAAATTCTGGAAAAAAAAAAAAATTTGTAGTATTAAGCTAAGAAAGTACATAAAAATTCCTCTCTAAATATATGCATTAGAACCATTAAATCGGGTAAGTTTTGATGGAGTACAATACCATATGAATGGTGTCAGGCCAGGTGATAGTACAGGCATCCTAAGAAGCATGAAACTATAGATTAACTCTGTTTACTAGCAGCTATGGCTAGTCTTTATTTAGCTAATAATGAAGCAAAAGATGGTGGATAATCAGATGTACTCCTTTAAGACCAATGTTGATTGTTAGCATTGTTTCCATCTAGGCTTCAATGTCCAAGGAAAACTTGAGACCTCATGACAAACTGAAACTGGAAACCTTCACTGGTTTCCACTAAGATAGGCTACCTAAAGAGTCTACTAACTGCTGCATTCAAATTTCTCAGGGGGGACATCCATCGGTTTCAGCCTTCTTTTAATTTTTCAGAATCCAAGCGAAAACTCGAGAATTCCGAGAGAGGCAAGCTCGGGAGCGTGACTATGCGGAGATCCAGGACTTTAACCGGACATTTGGCTGTGAGGCGGATCCGATGTACGCGGGGATCGCCGCCTACGACTGTGCGAGCAGTGGCGCGGTAACGCTGAACGCCCGGCCGCAGAGCCCCAGGGAAGGGCAGACCGTGGAGGCCTTGTACGCCCAAGTGAAGAAACCACGGAATTCCAAGTCTTCGCCTGTAGACAGGTAGGCGCCGCACATCAATCAATACACCCTCTCAAAACCTGCCCTTGTGTTGCTTTTGTCATGGGAGATGGTTGTCCACATCACTTGGAAAGGCAGAGCTGCGTTTTTATTAATGGCTTTTTAAAGCCTTTGTGTAGAACAGTATTGAACTCACTCAAACAAACCTGTTACAGAATGGGATAGGAAAGTCGTTTTCTGCAGAGCAGCTACATGTCTTCTCCTTCTTCAGACGGTTTGGAATTTTGGAATCACTGCTGGGTAGCGTTAAAATTAAATCCAAATTTTTAATGTAATCAGGTTTATTTGTCAAAGCTCTAGCAGATATGTTTGTGGAATACACCATTTCCAATCTATTTACAGCTGTTACAAAATCTCTAAAAGGTTACTGTTTTTATAGCAAAAATTGGTTAAAGCTTACATGGATTCTAGTCCTACCGTAGTCCTGAACTTCAGTCTAACAGGTTGAGATTTTTGATTAAGTGCAGACCAAGTGAGCAAATTCTAAGCTTCGCTCATGAGTTACTTCTTGGGTTGTATCTTATGATTTGTACTCTTTGCAGTTACGTTATCTGAACCGTGTCTTTCTTGTTTTCATGCTGAAACTAGGCAAAATTCTGGTTTCTGTTGATGGAGTTCTGAGTTCATTTAAAAACCTGAAACTAAAACAGGAATGTAAGCGAACATAAAGTAAAAATAGTGAAAGGCAGAATTTACAAGGGTTTTTTGTGCCTTAACAGTGAAAATACATCTGTTTTCTTGGCTTACTGTTGTAAGCTTGTAGTTCTGCATTTTCTCATTGTTACAAAGATTAACACTAAAATTGTAGCACAAGATGTATTGTTCACTCATTTTGAAGTTATTTATTTAGTTCATATTAAAGCCATGCATTTTGTTTTCTACCTCATTCTTTTCAGCAGAAAAATACTGAATTTTCAATAAAATCAGCAAAGCAATGTCTTTGGGTGCAGTGTTTGAGATCAGTATAGCTTCTACATGAGCAGCGGCATTCACCTTGCATATTCTGTTCTAGGTGGTAATGGAGTCATTTATATTTCAGCTAAATATCTAAAACTCTTTGAGGACTGAGAGTATTGTACTTGACCCTTCACTTGATCTATTTTGGAATGTTTTTACATAATATTGATAAATATACATCCTCTAATATGACAAATAAGAAAATCTCAGCTGCATTGTGGAATGCGTACATTTTTACTAAAAATCGGTTGCAGAGCTGCCTTTTTATTTTCTCAATCACACCGTTCTCTTACATTGTGTAAAAGGTCTACTTTTCATAGTAAATAATTTATATATTGTGGGTATATGTACATTATTTCAGTGAACGAAGCAAAATAATGTTAAAAGATGACAGCATCTGTGTCCTTGGAATTTTGTATTCCTTAGCCTTATACTGGCTGGCACTGGTATACCCAGGTGCCTGACATTTCAGCACTTTTGTGCCTTTGGAAATCAAGATAGCTTGGTTGGATATGTCTGCCACGTGGTGACTCTCATGGCTGTTTTTGTTAGACTAAAGGCAGTGTTTCATGCTGGAGTTGAATGGCATCAATGTCACATCAACAAAAAAAAAGTTCTTTGATACAAACCTGGCACGGCAAAATAGGAGACCTGCGTGACCCAGTTAACTCTGTGTGGTGGCTGATAAAAGAGCCAGGAGAGAGTGAGTAAAGTGGAAGATAATGGAGTACCAGGGGAATCTGATGTTAATCAGGTGGGTAGGACTGAAGAGCAGTGCAGTAGTTTTGTACATTCAGGCTGCTCCTGGAGCACGGAGGGTCCTGTCTCTCACAGCTGGATCATGCTGTGACAAAAGGAAAGACCCAGAACACACAATGGGCCTGAGCAAAGGGATAAAATGCAAGCAGGGTACTAGAAATGGGTCATGAAAAACCAACCCAAGTCCTGTGATAAAGGGGGCCACATTTGACAAGAAACATCCAGAAAGAAATATTTAATTCAGATATAAAAATATTATTATTTGCTATAAGTGTACTCTGAAATACCTGTTCAGGGGTTTGAGGCATGAAGGTCTGGTGTATTAGGGTTTTCTTTCCTCTCTATCCTCAAATCTTTATCAACAACCAAGCTGTGGAGATGGTGAATCCCCCTGGTTCCAGGAGACCTTCTGGGGAATGTTGCAGTGATCTGCACAATCTCAGGCTCAAAATTACCTCTCCCAGAAGCTGGGTCTGTACTTGGGCCTAGTGATGAGACAGTGTGTCGCAGAATCAGGTAACAAATAGTTTGGATTGGAAGGGATTTTGAAGATCACCTGGTTGGGCATGGAGGAGGTGTAACAGCTGTGAGGGAGCAGCTTTTAGTTGTCCTTGAGGTGTGTGAGGGGTGTCTGGGAGCTTGACCTTTGTAATGTTCAGTGTGAGAGCCTGGATTATGGCTGAGGTACCTTCCCAAAGGCTGCTCTGTCTTTTACAGGCTTTATCTTAGATACACTAAGAAAGCATCATCTGAGAATTTTTCTAAGAATCCGTTGTGACAGTGTGGACCTGAGGTGCTTGTTAACTCTTTTGTCTCCTTGTCTGTAGAATACCCATCTCCTCACCCCATGTGCATTGCAACCTCTTTCTTGCTATCCCTTTCTTCTAAGCAGTGAGACCTTGCTCTTTCACTTGGCATGGCCTTTGATGCCCCTTTTGACACCAAGCATCCAAGTGCCTCTGCTGAAGGCTCTTCTCCATGGAGCTCTCTTCTCTGCAGTCTGATTTATTCTGATAAAGCTACAAGAAATTTGATGAGATATAGTTGGTTGCAGTTCTGCATCCTTAAAATATTGTGTACATGAGTGTTCACCCATGGTGAGTGTTATTTTCAGTGTGTTTTACTTCTTCTACCTCCCATCCTTTCCTTTCTTCTGGATGATTCAGAGGTTACCCGAGTAGAGACAGTTGCTTCTAGCCTTTGTGGATGGAAAGGGAAATCACTCAGTGTGTTACCCTTGTGCTGAACTGCCAGGAGCTGGTAATGGCCAGGCTGTCTCAAATCTTTAGCACATTCATATTAAAAGCAGCATTGTTTATATGGGAAATGTTATTTCTATTGAAGTTTGGTGCTTAGTGCCAAACAAAATTTGACATTTAAGTACGTCCAAAAGGTTATTTAAAAGTCTGTTAGGAAGGAGCCTATAACAAAATGTCCCATAATAGTTTGCATACCATTGCTGAACACTTATGACAAATTTTTTTGTAACTTGCAAGAGAATTACTGAGGCTGTGTGTGAGGCCTTGTCAGGGTTTGTTTTCCTTTAATATTCCCTCAAATTCTCTATTACTTTCATCAACACATACCACCAACTGTTATAAATTTAACTGTATCATGGCAAATAGTGAATAGCAAAGTGGAGGACAAGTATGTAAACTGCTCATCAGTGTAGACAGATAGTACAAAACTATAGGAAGCACATGGTAATTCCTTAAACTTTGTGTGTGCATTTCTCTAAAAAGAAAGTAGATCATATAATGTAAGATCATAAAAATACAGCAAAGGAGAAAAAGGATATTAACTCACTCATTGGAGACATGCACAGCTAGATGTGTGTAAGTGACGATGTTTTACCCAATTTTACTGACAATGGCTATTAAAAAAACCCAGCCTGTAAATAGTAAATGCTACTCAAATATGTCCTTACAGGACTTGAAACTGGTTTAGAACTACTTTAATGCAGATTTGTATTGGATCAGAGTTTCATCATTAATGTATACTGGTGGGGTTTAGAGGGGAAAGTGTGGCTCAGTTGTTTGGTTTGGTTTTTTGGTGATTGTGTCAGTTACAGGTGTAACACTAAAAAAAATTGGTTTCTGGTCTTTATCCTAGAGAATCAAAGCAACTCCTCTTTTTTAACAGAGGAGTTTATTGCTCAGAAGAAAGGAAGCTCTAGAAATTAATAAATAAATATGTTGGAAGAGATTGATGATCAGCCTAGCTCCATATACATGAGCTGCCCTTGTGACATCAGCTCCATCCAGTGCGCTGATAGCAAATAGAGACAGGCTGCTAAGAAGTTTTTCCCTTCTGTGTTAGGCATTGATGGAATGAAGCAGAGGTGGAATGTATAATCTATGTTTATTTTACCATTTGGGAAAGAGGTGTCTCAAGAACATAGTTCTTGAGAATAAGGCTTTCAGCTTAGCTGAAAAATGTCTCTAGTATGTTTTGCATTACACAGAAGAGAAGCTGAATGACTGATCAATACTGCTTTTCATGTGGATGACAAGGATGCCATACAGTGGGGCTTTATGGCAATCACCTGACATCCGTAGCTGAGCACGATGTAGAAAGACAACTCCTAATGGCTGTCACTCTTTAATCATTTCCCACCAAGAGTGCATTGTCCTGAAATAAAATTGAAATAAAATAGGCACTGTGCTGCTGTAAATCTAAATAGCTTGAAAATAGTAGGTTAGACTCCTCCAGCTTGCTGAGGACATTTTAATGGAAACATAAATACCGTAATCATATGCTTTTTGCATGCATTTTGCCATTAAAAGAAAAAAACCTTCATTTTAGAAGGGAGACCTTTATGAACTGGTTTATTTTCTATCAGGAGTGGAATCAAGTTATGTCAAAGGAATATCTGGGAACTGAAAATAACCCCACTTCCTTTAACTGCCATCTGCTCAGTGCAAAGAGGCAAGATAGTTTTTTTTCAGGTCGGGTCACATACTTTCCTTTCTGCTTTTCCAAAAAGACTGGGAGAACATTTTATTAAGTTGTTAACTTTGATTCTCTCAGTAATATCTTTGTGCTTAAATTGGCATGAGAGTAATGAAACCTGGAAACTGCATAGAAACACTCTGATATAATAAAAGAATATGTAAAAAGTGAAATAAGCAGGCCCTGTCTTTCTAGTGTATATAAAATAACTCTTAGCAATAGCAGAATGGGTCATGAAAGCTATGAAATACTATATTGCTGTGCTTGGATAAATATTTGTTGAAAAAGCAGGCTCTTGTGCAGCTATATTAAACTTCTTTATTAGTAGTGTCAGTCACAGGAGTGTTCTTAAGTCTGTGGGATCATTTATGCGCAGGAATTTGAGCTTACTGCCAGGCCCACCAGAGATAGAGATAGGAGTTATTACTTAGGGTGATGCATCCTGTAAATGCTAGGATGTTTCTCAGATGAAGAGATTTTTTGATGGCTCTGGAAGCTGACTTGAAGAGCACTTTCATGAAGGGAAAGGCCACGGCACTGCAAACCATCTATCCAGTGACATTTAAAACCTGCAGAGCTGTGCAGAGGGCTAACAACCTATATTGAATAAGACTATGAGTAAGCTCTTCCCTCCTACCTCTGTTTACTTTGCTGATCAGGAAGTATTTTCCTATCTCCTGGATTCCTTGTTCTTCCCTGTTTATCACCCTCTGCCATCAGAGCCCTGCAGATACCGTGCTACAGGGGAAGGTGCCACTCATGCAGGTGAGTATGTTGAGATACTCAAGTTGCAGGGACCTTCTTGTTTTGCAAACTCTGTAAGTAATCAGTAATTTTTTAGAAGTTAATAATCACAGGTTTTAAATCCTTACCTTCCAGTCAGTGTCACTCTTTTGTGTCTTTACGAAGCTTCATTCCTGTGAGAATCTGACTTCTGGAAAGACTTTCCTGGCCTAGGAAATGGCACATATGCCATTATGGAATAATCAGACTCTCCAAGGCAACCCGCCTGGAGAGCAGTGGGTTAATGAACTATTTGCAGTTCTCTAATGTGTAAAACTGAAAATAATACTTGGAAGTCATTGTGGTATTTTTCCTTCTCTGTCTGTTATAACCCAGAGAAGGATTAGTTAGAGCCTCTGTGAGACTCTTCATGGGGTTTAATTTCACTTTAGTTCTAACACATTGGGGTTTTTTGTTTCTCTACCCTTCATCCTATAAGCCAGTAATCCTTGCCCCCAGGACTGCCTAAAAATTAGCTTGGTCTCTCATAGACCCGTATATTTAGAACCCAATAGACACTATTAGCATTGGCATTTTATTATCTTAGGTTGGTTGTTTTCTTTTGTTCTTCTATCTTGATAGAATATAAGACAAGTTTTAATATAAATTCATGAGGATTTATGTAGGCTCCCTATTGTGAAAGTATGCAACTGCACTCCCCTGTTTGGGTTACCACTTTGGTGGAATAAATGGCAGACTTACAGTGAACTCTATTCAGGTCTCCCATTTTAATTACTTGGAAGTCCTGGTCTCTCTCTGAATAGATACCCAGCACTGATACTGTTGTGAGAACCACGTTTCTCTCCATTTACCACAGCCTCACTGAAACCCCGGTGGTTTCTCTTCCCCTCTGCTTGCCGTGCAGTCTGAAGTGTGACAGCTATTTGTTTGTTTTCACAAAAGCAGCTGGGGTTAGTACCTCTACAAATGGTTGCAGTGGGCAAATGCACAGAGAGATAAGAGAGGTGAACTTCCCTCTCTGGGTTACAGGACCAGGAGGTGAAGAGGGGCCCACCCAAACGTGCCCTTGGTGCCCCTGCTCTGGGAGACTGTGGATGGGCTCCTGGTGCTGGAAGCTGGGAGTATCTGCTGGGTGATTTTCAATTCCTTTAAGTGCAGTTGAGAGACTGTTTATAAAAGGGGGGTCAAAACCTGTCACTTTAATACAATATATTAGTAATTTAAATACATTGTAACTGAATTATGCATAGTATTTTTTGTTGGTATATTAGTACAATTTGCGCACAGATATAGATCTGTTGGGTGTTTTGTTGCTTGGATTAAAAAAGAGAAAAACCTTAATTATTTTTTTTTTCAGATGGTAGAAGTTAATATTTAATTAAAAAAAATGAAGAAAAAGGAAAAGTATAATTATATAGCCCAGTGTTGCATTGTACTCAGCAGCCCAGTATGAAAAAACATGATGCAAAAGCTAGAAAAGGCCATGTCTCAGGCATCAAATGGTTATTGTATGGCTTGAGATTGCAGTCCAAAAACCCAGCTGTGTGCATAACGTGCACATCTTTTTTTCCCACTAATGCCATCAATGCAACTTGAAGTTCTTCATCCTGAGAAAATTATGGGGAATATTTGAGTACACAAAGCTGAAAAAGCAAAGGCTTTCCCATTCATTAAGTGTTTTGATCCTACCAGTGTAAACTGCTAAAATCTGTTCTTTGCAAGTCCTACTAACCAAAATTTGGATTGCAAACTGATGTTGTGCCTCACTTGAGCACCATAATTTAATCAGTTTAATTTGTTGTTGCTGTTGAATGTGGCCCTTTCTAAATAAAATACAAATTTATGATCTTTTTGTCTTTTATGTCCCTCCAGTCAACCCATCTGTTCCTCTTTGGTGAAGGATTCAGGCTTCTCCTTTCCAAGCATTTATTTTAGATTTGTCTGGTTATGGGAGAGGGATGCACAGGAAGAGTCCTGTGTTTTCATGAAATCTTGGCTTTTTACTTTCTTAAATTAAATATGCAATTTGAAGTTAGATCTTTAATGTAGTTTAATGGATGAACAGTAAAATGTTCTTCTAATGTTGGAGGGGTTGAAAGGGTCTTCCTTCTTTCCTATTTTTATGTATGATATCTCCTTCACAGATGAGACATACTATATTTAACTACACTGTTTATCCTTATGGCCAGCCTTGTTTGTTTATGTGACCCACAAATCATCCTGCTTATGGTCAAAGTACTTTGTCTCTGGAGGAAGTGGTGGAGTCGAATTGTGGGGAGGAATCCTCTGCAGTGAACTTCAGGAAGGAAAATAGCATCACTTCATATAGGTTGCAGGGGGAAGTGGTTAAATCCTTTTAACATATTGTAAACTCATTGAATGAATGCGTATGAAACATACCACACTGGCAGCCCTGGAAACTGAGAAATTGCTGAAAGATCTCATTTCAGTTTGTTCTTGGTTGGAAAGCTGAAAAACAGTGCTTTTCCACTCATCACTCAGAAAACAGTGTACATTCCTGCAGCCTTGTACTTCATGATATATTGTTAAAGAATGGGTTTATAAGGTGTTTGAAATCTTGTTCCTTAAGGCTCAAACACTGTGATGTGAAACATTGAAAGGTTTCTTGCATGACCTATTTTATATGATTAGGTATTTCTGAAAAACATCAGACTTATTTCTAAAATCAGACTTACTTGCCATGAAATTTTTTTAATTCTTTAAAATACTAGTGGCATTTAAATAGCTTTTCAATTTGATGTATTCATAGCACTCTTTTTTACATGATGGATATATCAAATGTTATTATGGTAAATAGATGACATATTTGTAATGGATAGGTAGTTTCATCTACCTGGAGTTTAGACAGTGATATATAAGACTTAATTTATGAAAGAAGAAGCAGAGGGGCAGATTTTGCTTCATTTTAATTTGTGTGTATAGTTTTGTAACAATGCATGGCATGCCTGAGCTGCATTGCTTTCTGTAACGAAATGTCTTCTGTGTGCAACAATTCATTTTTTAATACAGCCTTCCCTCATTCCTAGGTTTCCATTTAAAAGGAAACACAGTACAAACTGGGATGAAAAGAGAACACATAATTTCTACTTCCAACATTTAAAAAAAACAATTAGAATTAGACTTCAAGGGATGTGAGAACTAATGTCCCTCAGACTTTTCATTTCCACTTCTCTTTGGGAAGAGCTCTGACCTGGCAAACAAAGAAGACAGAAAATATTAGCATCGGTCTTTATTTCCCAAGACGTCATGGCTCATTAACAGTGGTAGTTTATGTTACCATGCTGAAGAGAAGACAAGCAGAAGTTGCCTGTCGTTACTTTGTAATTGTGTTAGTAGATATAGTGTGAAAAAAAAAAAAAGAAAGAAAAAAGGAGGAAAAGAAGGTTTAGCTGTGTATTATTTTGTACATCATCTTAAACCGTGGTGTGTCTGCCAGCTTAAGATAAACTCTATGCATATTGGCTAAAATATCAAATTAACCCACCTGTTTTTAGGATTGCTAAATGCCCATCAAGGAACGGAGGGTTGTGCTGAAGCTATTTTAATTAGCAAAGTGTGATTCAAAGGTTGCTAAAATCAAAAAGAGCTTATTCATTTTTCATCAATAATAATTTTTCTTAATATTTCATCAAAACCTGCTGATTCGGAGACCACCTTCTGGGCTTTGATTCATTAGGACTGCAGACATAATTTAATTTTTTCCCCTTTCCTCATTCTGTGATATGCTCTTTCATCTTTGAGACATTGTTAAGATATTTCTAACATTCACAGATTGCTAATTGATCCAACTTTTTTTTAAAACTGTACTTAAGACAGAGGCTTCTTTTCTGTGGAAACAATTTTCCAAGCATTTGCTTTTATTAGTGTTTTTTTCAATCTCTACATCTGATAAAAGTTCTCAAACAGACATTGAAAATGGAGGACTTGTATGGTTTTATATATGGAAAGTGAGGCAAAAATATTAGAGACATTTTAAAAGAATGGTTGTAAATTTTAAAAGAGTTGGTAGAGTTATTAAGATTATGCATTTACTACATTAAGCCTTTGTAGTTCATCTAGAACTAACTTGGTATTAAAACAGTGCTGTAAGTAATGTTTTTTTGTCTAAATCTTTGGGGGATCATGGAGAAGAGCAATTATGGGAATTTATGCAAAAGCATTTTGTGAAAGGATGTACAATTAAAAGAAATTGCTCCTTTCACTTTAGTAGGGCTGTTCATTTAAGTTTTGTCTACATTATCATACTCTGTTAATTTCTAGTCCCCAAATGCACTTCTGTTACTATTTTAAGTTAAGCTTCATAACCTGTTTCTTCTTGGAAGATTTCCCTTTAGAGAGCTATCTGGAAAACTTTTCATTTGGGTGCCTGGTTAGAACAGCAAGGGGCTGGTTACTCAGCACACTGGGTTGGAGCACTCCAGGTGCCATGGGCTGGACCCTGATCCTTTTCTGTGAGTGGCTGGAAAACCGTCACAGTCTTCATTCTCCTGTGCTCGTCTCAGTTGTGAAATGTGTCACACTGGGTGGGTGCACCTGATTCTGTGAAGGCACACTGAATTAGAGAAGGTCCATCTTTTCTTCCATGAGGCCATTTTCCTCAATTCAGTCTAATTAGAATTTCAGGAATGTCCTCTGTGTCTTGCTTAGATGGCCAGAGCTGAGTTGTTTGTCCTGTGGAGCCACACTGAACAGTTCATGCAGACTGAATTTCATTAGCTTTCATTAGTTGCACTGTTCTGCTGTAGTTAAAATTGCTGCAGCTCAAGATGTCAGAATTTAGCAGGAAAACAGGTAAAGCCAACTTACCATTCAGTGTCAGAAATAATCCTCCTTTATTGGAGCTCACACTTGCATTTTTTATTATTCCTTCTCATGGCTCAGATGCCTCCATCTTTTGTGTGGCATGTCATGTGTGTGTCCACATTCAGTAGAGCACATGCCCATGTGCAGAATGAAATGCAGATACAAGGATGTGTTGAGCTGTGACAGAATTTTTATGTGCATGTGTTTATGTCTGTCTGTACGTTTTTGTATTTAGAAAATCTCTAAAAATTCCTCTGCTCCAGAGGAAGTGACCTCCAGAAGTCATCTAGTCCAACCCCCTGCTCAGAGTGGGTTTGGTCAGGTCAAGTTGCTCAGGGCTGCAGTTGTGTCCTGAATATCTCTGAGGATGGAGATTTCATTTAGCTCCCTGGGTGCCTGTTCTAGTATTTGATCAGCTTCATGCTAGCTAGAAAAACAAAGGCAAAGAGAAAAAGCTTTTTATATCAGAATTTCCTGTGCTGCTGTTTGTGTCCATTTTCTCTCATTCTAATGCTTTGCAACTCAGAGAGGGGTCAGGTGTGTGTGTAAAAAATAAACTAAAATACCCAACCAAAATTAATGAATCACTTAATGTAATATTTGGAAGATGAAACAAGAGGTGCAAATTTTTCAGGCATTGAAAGAAATTTTAAAATAATAAGGATTACCTTACAAAATAATAGATATCATTAAACTTCTCCTTGAATGATTGTCATTGTTGGCTTTTTTACCTATTGTATTTTCATATTTCAGAATACACTTAACTACATCTTGTTTCTCCCAAATTATTTTGAAAACATGTATCTTTTTCTCTACTGCACTCTCAAAACTTGAATAATAAGTCTTAGAACACAGTGTAACTCTTGATTCGACTTTAAATAAAGGAAGCTGCATAGGAAGTTTGCCTTTTGTCCTTTAATTCACAGGTTTTGTATTATGCTTACAGCATTCAGCTCCACCAAAAATGATGCATCTTAAAGTACCCTTAAAAATGACTCAGAGCTGGAGATTGAATCCAACTCAATCCAGAGCTGGATTGCTCCTTATACATACTTAGTTCTGCTAGGGCAGGATTGCTGCTGTGTGGGACGTGTGGCTCTGACAGCCTTTCTTTTGCTAAAGGATTTTCTGTGTTTCTCTTTTAACACTGAGGTTCTGCAGCTCATCTGCACAATTTCCTGGACAAAAAGAGATCATAACTTCCAGAGAAATGATACTGTGTTGGCAGTGAATTCTGAAACAGAGGCTTCTGAGCATTTCTCAAAGTCCTGCTTGCTATGTTCATTCTGGGCTAGAATTTGCAGATGGTGAGTGTATTGCAGGAATGGAGGCTCAGGAGACACTGGGTCTCCTGTGGAGCTGAAGGGCCTCACCAGAGGACAGAGGGGGAAATGAAGCAACTCTCCTGTGGAGATCAGGAGCACTGCAGGATGAAGATTAGAGAGAGGAAGCCACCTACTGAGCTTGCTGGGACAAAGGGGAGCCAGCTATCCTCTCACCTGCAGGAAAAAAAAAAAATAGAAAAATCAGCTGCCCTTCTTGTAAGCACAGGTGAGGAATAGGATGGTCTGTGCAGGGTTATCTTTCATCTAGAGTATATTTGCAAGGACTCTGAGGAGCTCCATAACCTTTTATGGGACTTGCAGTTAATATAACTACACCTTCACCCCTCAGCTGATCCCCTCCCCACTCCCTGCACTGACACCTGTGCAGTGACACACTGCTGCTCTTTAATTACACATAAATCAGGGCCAGAGAGTGGAGCCAAGCCAGGACAGTATGGAAGGAGAATTTAAGTGTAAAATGTAATTACCTGGGCTGGAACATGGCCAGGGCACCAAGGTTAACACCTGTATGCTGGTGAGAACTGCCTGTTGATATTCTTCCAGAAACCGTTTTCTACACAGTTACAGAGAAGACCTTGTTAGTCACTTGGTCTGATCTCCTCTGTACACAAAATTGGTTCTTACTATGGTGTATTCTATCACTTGTGGAGTGCACATTAAAATGGGGTGTGTTCAACAGCATTATGTGGGCTCTTTCTCTTACAGCTCTTGTTTGAGAAGACAATTGCCTGATATTTAATCTATTTTTTTTCATTTTATTGCCTCCATGTTCTCTTGAATGTACTAAGGTCTACAAGAGAAAGACACAAACCACCTGTGATTCATGGTACCTGAGAGTGTCCCTTGAGTTACTAAGAAAGGAGGGGAAAAATATTTTGATAAATATTTGTGTTCCTCATTCACAAAACAGCAAGTTAACTGCTGCTGAGAACTGAACAAAGCAAGCTCAGCTATCACCCCATCTCACCAGAAAAGACACAAAGTGTTACCATCCTCCTTTCCTATCCTTCTTTGTTCGTAGACAAATGCAGTATCACTCCTTTTGTGTGCTTAGTTTAATCATATTTTTCATATTTCACCCTCTTATTTCATTACTCCATCTTCAGTCAATTTATATTCTCTGGGTAGAGCACAGAAGTGCCATTTCAAGCAACTCAACAGTCACATCCTTCATCATTCTGCCTGAGCTACTCGAACCTTCTCTTCACTGAAGCAATACTGAGAGCAGAGCTGCCTCAAGTCATTCAAGAACTCTGAAGAGTGGTTTTAGATTTCTTTCCCAGTCAGGTATTAATCCTGTCTTAAAATCTTCCATATTTTCATCTGAAGGTAGTTATCTCTTGAACAGATATCTCTCTAGTAGGAGGAGAAATAAATTTTGTTCTACTCTTGACCTTCTTCTTGATGGGTGTTTTTCATTTGTAAGAAGCCTACAGCATTTCAGAGGTTCTGCACAGTCTGTCCTGATTTCATATTATGCCTGTCAGTGTTACCTGAGCATCTTTTCAGAGGAGGTGTACAGGACATTGTATCTATTTCTCATGTGAGGCTGAATGTGGACATCCAGAAGGAAAACTCATTCCTACAGATTGATCCAAGTCTTGGTAGCTGTGGCTGCAATATTTTGTTCCTTACAGACAAGCACTGAAAAGGACTTTTGCACATTCAGCAGCTGTGTACACAATCTAGCATTCAAGTTAGGCCGTGTAAGATCAGATTTTTATTTTTTGTTGTTATTGGTTTTTATGGTTGATAGTATAATGATCATTAATATTTCACTGGAATTTATCATAAAAGAGAATTATATTGTAATGTTTGAGGGGAAATGTTGAAACTTTTATGTGATTTTAAATTGCTGTATATCCAGTCTGACAAATTATGCTAGTGTATTGGAAATAAAAGGAACTAAGAGAAGTTTAAACTCATGTGAGCAGAGGAAGGCAATTTTATACAGTAAATAAATACAATATTAGGAAGGATGACATGAGGGATGTGTTGATGTGAGAGGAACATGTCAAAACAGGAGGAAATCAAAGTTAGGAGCATCATGCTGAGGACTATGGATGAGAATGAGGTTGTGTGCCAAGGCAAAAAGAGCTCCCACACTTTGGACTTGGAGATGACAAGAAGGTGGGATGAAGATGGCTGTAGGGGGTAAAGAAAAGTAATAATTGCATTCCAGCAATCTTTAATGTATGTCCGTAAGGTCCTTGGCTATGATATAATTCACACACAATTCACCAGAATGCAATTAAATTCTATTGTTATACTTTTCCCCCCATATGAGCTCTCTTCCAGGATTCACCTGTGATTAGGCAAAGATACCTGAGCTCATTTATTCCCATCCTGCCACTTCAGCAGTGCTGCAGATACAAAAATGAAGCCTTGACTGTTGCATCCCATTTGATACCACGTCAGAACAATTTAAAGAGGCATAAACCAGCAGGAGCTGCAATGTAGGTGTTCAGGTTCTCGCTGCTCAGCCACATTACTATCTCGCTGTAACTGCAAGGGTGTTGCAAACTTGATTAAAAAAATTAATGATGAGAAACAAAGGAATGAGCAAAGAGACCAAAAGAAAAAAGTGAAGAGACCGTGCAAGAAGTTTATTGCATGCAAGTCATCCAATTATCCCTCAGAGCTCACATCCCTTGTCTAATTGCCTAAGTTGATCTTTCTTCAGGACTGAATGGATTAAATGGAATAGCAGGGCTGGTGGAAAGCAGCCTATGGGAGGCATTTGGTGAACAAGCTTGCATGAACAGCAGAATAGAGTTTCTGTTTGCTTCTGTTTGTCTGGGCCTTCTGTTATCAAAAGAGGAGCAAAGGATGAAAAATATGAGGGCTTTTGATTAGTAAATAGTCCCTTTGGCTTGGAGTTGAAACACTGGGGGATGCTGCAAAGCCTATCCTGATACTTTTTATGCTGTGCTAGTCTGTATGGTATATCTCTCTCTGGGATCATAAACTCTCATTTTACACTATATTAAGTTCATTTGAAAAACTGAGGGAAAAGGAAAACTTCTTCAGAATATCTCACTACAAATTCACTAGACACTGGAGAACGTCAGGGTTGAGCTGGCATTAAAATGAGAGTCAGTGGCAGCCTGGATCCTTGTCTCACAGCAGTCACACGTGCCAAACTCACAACGGAGGAAAGACAACTGTCAAGCTTAATGTACCTTAAAGGACTTCTGTTTAATACATTCTTCTGCAAACACACCAGATAAGAAAAAATCCTGTCTAATAGTTTAGTAGCTCACCCTCTTCTGCAAAATATCTCCTGCAATTATCCCCTCTAGACAACATCCGTCCCCTTTCCTCCTGCAACATTAGGGGTGGAAATATTATTAAGGGAATGAAATAAAGAGTATCCTGTAAAAGAATGAAAAGGAGAGGAAATCAGTCTTCTTCCAGTCTTGTTTCCTGTTGGCCAAAACCTTCAGTTTTGCCCAGTACATTGCCCTGTGAGAGAGTACATTTAGAGAACAAAAAAATCCTCAAGGGTGATGTTATCTTACTTTCATTTGTACAATTCCATAGAGCTTGGTGCAGTATTTTATATAGTTTATATTAAGATCAGGTTGTCTGTCTTACAGTTGTTATGTGAAATGTTAAGATGTAACACAGCATTAGAAAGAAAGGAGGCTGCAGAGGTGGTGGTGGTTCATTTGGATGTCCTCAGGTGACATCAGGCTAAAAAATTAATTTCCTGAGAGAAGCCTGCAGCAGAATGGAAACATTATCTGAACTGGAAAGGGCTTAGCAGAGGAGGCAGAAAAAATTATGTTTTCTGAGCAGTCATAGACCTGAGTTATACCTGCCTATGCCTTCCTTACTTATACCTCAAATTTTATTTAAAAGTAAGAGTTTTAAAAATTCCTATGCAGTTATTTCATTAGGACCATTTTCCACCTTGCTCCGTGGTGAACACTGAAATGATTCATGCAGTCATACTGTTCTGACTGAATAATTAAAACATTTTGACAGCCTGAATGTACTATGGATTACATATTCTTCTCTCTCCAGATATATATATATATATATATATATATGATGATTAACAGGACTAGGTCTTATGTCATATTATTTGATGGTTCAATGAACTGAGCTTTCATACTGCACTTAAGAGTGTTGATAGAATTAAGATAGTCGTGATGGTTTATGGATCTAGCTGTCAAATTAGAAAATTTCACAGAGTTAAAGAGAAAATGTTTGTGAAATGTATTGAACTTAAAGAAGTGCTACTGGTATGTTTAGATCAGAAATTTTTCATTCTAAATTCTACTCTTAGCTCCTGGAGGATGAATGGATATCTCTGAAATACTCTGATTTAATGTGGTTCCATCGGGTCTAAATCTGTTGGGATGTGTCCTAGCCAAAGCTACATAGGCTCCACAAAAGAATAATTCAAAGTTTTGAAAAGGAGCTTATTCATGCCTAAATTAGAAAGCCAAGCTATCTCTACAGCCAAAGGAGTGCTAGTATCCTCAGGAGGGCAATTCAGAGCATCCAAGTGAGATAGCTTTAGGCAGAGTTGCAAATGCTCCCTACCCATACATATTAATCCTGCCCTGAGGTCATTTAGTTACCAAGTTGATATGAACTCTTAAAGTCCAGAGTCAACCAAGCTTCCTCTCTGGGCATGGTTCAAATGAAAGTCCATTCAGTGAAGGCTTGGCCATCCACAGCTCTCCAGGGCATTGTCTGGTGTGTTCTGATGATGTTTTATGATCCTGATGTTGTGGTGAATCACCATCACTTTTGCATCTTTTGCCTTTACAATCTTGACATTCTCATTAAATGGAGGCACTGAGGAGGGTGTTCACACACAGTATGGGTATTAAGAGAGAGAAATCTATATAGTGCATAGATAGAGATACCTCCATAGGGAAAATCAAAGCACTCTAGGAACGTGCCTTTCTCTATTGCCTGGGACATTTGATTTTCATAACACATGTACTGAAAGTGTTTTCGGGGGCAAGACTATATGCAAGACAAAAAGCAGTGAAGATGTAGCTCGCTGAATCTGGCTGGTTTTGGAATGTTTCTGGGCTTGTATTCTTCTGGAGACTCAAATATTGTTAACTAAACACTGCCTGTTTCCTATTTCAAAGTTTATTTTTTCTTGTAACGTGACTTAAATGCATGGATATGTGTTATCTCTAACTCGCTGTCTCTTTTTGATGGGTATTTAAATATCACAGAGCCATAGATAGGATTACCAAATTGTTAAATAACTGGGGTTTGGTTTTTAAGAAAGGTATTGTTTTCATATTATACTATAAAATTTTATATGCTTCAGTAAAAATAATGCCTGAATTGTTGGATAATGTCTGTTTGTAGCTTTTGAGTAAACTCTCCTGTGCAATCTCTACATACGTGAAGTTGAATTTAAAAACTAAATGTTGTTTACAGACATTTCCTCAGCAATTTCAGTTGCATGTGATAGCTCTAATTTGGCTGCTAGAGAAGAATTTGCCTTTCAGGGACAAAAAACCAATTGTATACAGTCATCTACTTTTACATGTTCCATTAATACTTTTTACTCAAGCAAGACAAGAACCAGTTTTGTAATGTATTTTGAGAATCTGTAAGACTATAAGACTTTTTGTTTTATGTAGATAATATAGTATATGATAGATTGGGGGAGACATTGTTCAAAGAATAATTTGAAAAAGCATATAAAAATGTTGATATCTCAGCAACTGTAATATTGTTTAAGAAGTCATGCCATTATGTAGTCAATCCCTTAAAATGCAATATTTGTAATGGAATTTTTCTCACTTGATTATTATAATTGGCTCAAAAAGTAAAACATTTAAAAAATTTTATGTTAGCATGACAAAGGACTTACTTAACATGAGAGTGTGCAAACACATGTTTAACTTCATAGGAAATAATTATTAATTGAAAGATGCTTCATAAATGATTTTCAAAAGGATACACATCTTTCCAAGAGTTGGTCTTTACTGCTGTCCAACTCTGAGAGCCCCCCTCATATGATGTAATAGGTTTCTCAAAAAAAGGAAATAGTTTATTCTCCCTGTTTGCAGTGGTCAGGACAAAAATACTGGATTTCCAGGGGAAGTCAAAAAGATATTTTTGTCTAGTGAGAAAGAGGATGAAGCACAGGAAGTAGATTACTTGTCAAGACTACGGATTTCTCCAGTATCAAAAGTCTTCATGGTCATGTGAGATTGGCATAACCAGGTAAAGCTCATTTTATGGGAGCAGGATTTTCAGGTCCCTTTCAGCCAGGGAAAACCATTTGAATTCACTGAGCATTTTTTGTTGTTGGTTATATGGTATTTTATCGAGGCCTCAATGTAAACATATTGATTTGACTTTTTTTTTGGGTAAAGACATTATTATTTTTCTGTTAGTCGTGTAAGATTTTGTGATTTTTTTAGGAATATTTGTCCAGGTAAAATAATTTTTTGTAGCATGCTTTTAGGTTTTATTATTAATAATGTTATTAATGTTATTGTTATTTACTAGTAATATATACATAGAAGTTTGAGAGAATGTTTTGCTAGGACTAAGAGGAGCAGAAAAGAAAAAGAGGACTGTTAGAGGTGATAGCATGATCCTTTGTGCTAAATAGTTCAGAATATAGGAAATGACCTTGCCTTAACATAAGCTCAATATGTTATAGGAAGTTGGAAGTTCAAAGCTAATGCTTTGAAAATTTGTACAAAAGTATCTTTGCCAGAGAGGCAAATGTTTACTTTTTGTGTGTCTGAAAAGAAAACTATAACTACTATGTTTAAACTGCTGTTATAATAAATATTTTTAAATAAGTGTATTGCTTTGGCTTCTTTAAGAAACACCTCATTATTACTGCAGTGATCTTCAGGGTGCTTTTAATCAGAAAATCATGTAAATTGGTATACTAGTTGGCAGCTAATAGGCTTCAGGCTTTGGATTAATTATTTTGTGCTCATTCAAGTAATAGGCGTATTAAATCTGAGCATTTCATCATCAAATCTCTAATAAAAGTGAACACACTGAACAGTCATACTTAGCACTTGTAACGTGCTTTGCTGCTCTGAAGCATTGCACAGACAATTGGTATTGGAACCCTGTGTGTTGTTATCACTGCCTCAAAAAATAAACAACCAATGCAGCTGAAGCAGTCAGTAATGCAAAAGTATTGCATTGATGGGAGGTGTGTGTCAGAGAGGTTTCTTTATACATTTGTACTCCTCCCTGGGTATTTGCTGTTACAAGACATGGAGCAGATGGACCTTTTCTGTGATCTAGTCCAACTGTTTTTGTTTCTTTAAGGTGGAAAATAATTAGGTAAACACACAAAAAAAAAAAAAAAAAGGAAA
>VZRH01007412.1:685476-784129 GCA_013397555.1 Urocynchramus pylzowi
AACCAACAAACCAAAAAAAAAAAAAAAAAAAGGCAACCAAAAAAGGGCCTAAATAAGAAATCTGTGGTTTTCTGAACTCATTTGCATATGCAGTTCACTGACTTCTTGAATTCACTTGCAGGCACTTTGTGTAGCAAATAGGAATCATTAAATCCTACTGTTAACCTAAAAGTCTTATGTATCTTTATTGACTGTGTGACACAGATATAAATGTCTCTCTCTTTTATTAGGTGAATCCCACTCTCTGTCTGACTCCAGATACTCATGAAGTTGCCATTTAAATCTGAGACAATATGCTCTTGACTGACAGTGGTGAGAAAACAGATGGTACTTCATGGTAACTACATGCCCTAGAACTGCATGTAGTTACCATGCAAGTACCCAAGTTTTATTCTTGGGGATATTGAGTGTGGTGTTTTTATTACATCACAAATTAAAATGGGTTGTAGAAGATGAAGATGGACTTTGGGATTGGCTATGTGGGCTACCAATTTCAGGAACTGTGGTAAAAACTACCATCACTTGCAAATGTCTACTATTTTTTAGCACCTCACTTACTGCTTAGTGTAGCACTGTTAAGGGCTGTGGAGGGGAATGTGAATTATGCAGCTTGTATACTAAATTTTTGTGGCCAAATATTGTTCACTTTAGTTTTCTGACTGCTTCATATTAAATTTCTCTAGTCTTATTTTCAACTGCTTGCACCACTTGCATTCAAAAATATCAACCACATCTGAATCTTTTCCCCCGAATTTGCAGTCAGATTGTTGTGTGAAGGCTGCCTTGGAATCCCAGTGCTGAGCACATCCCATGTGCACTGTGTGCCTTTGAGCTGGCTGTGCTGCTGTTCCTGCTTCCAGATGGCACCACAGGATCAGGCCTGTGTCCCACACAGAAGTGGTTTGTGCTGCTTTAGATTAAATTACATTCCATCAGTGCTCTAGATTTTATTATCATCAAAAGAAACATTCAATTCACCTGCCATTTAATCTCCCCTCTTCATTCTCTCCTATTCAAGACTGAGAACAAATGTTGAATGAAATTATTTTAAACCCACACATTTGAGACATATTAAACTTAATCTTTCTTGTCCTAGGATGTTTGAAGTTGTCTGCTTTGTCAATTATCAACATGTTGGCTTCTGCTGGACTTTATTCAATACTCTTCTGTTTCATTATAGAAAAGTAAATTAGAAATGTGGGTTTAGCGTACATTTTCTTTCTTTTTATGCAGTCTTTCTAAGAAATATAAGTTTTATGATTTTAAATATTCAGATTTTTAATCTTCAACCTACAAGTTGTCTTTCAACAGTGGCAAGACACATTTGTTTATGGAACTCTGCAATGTCTCTTCAAGACAATACATCCTCCAATGTACTGCTATCTATCTATTAGATTTCACATATTAAATGAGTAGGAATCATTTTAGCATTCACTTTATTTATTTTTTTTTTAATCATGAATCTAACAGCAGGCAATGTTATTTTTCTTCCATGGGCTTTGCTTATCCACCCACTTCCTTTTTTGTCATGATGAATTTCCTTTGTAGTTGATTATAGTGATTTTCTGGTTTGACATCCCTCAGGCTCTGCGTTCTAAATCAATATCTTTCAGTGAATGTTGTTGTGATGAACTCCCCTCCTCTCCAATTTAAAGAATACTTAAGAATAACCCAAGTGAAGATTTTTTTATGATATGTCAATTTACTTTCTCTTCTTACGTATGCTTCTCAGTCAAATCTGAATAAATTATTGTCTAAAGGTTTCTCATTTTCTACTCTTATAAATTGCTACAGTCCAGATTTTTTGTTTTCCACACTGGCATTTATCTTTGTCTTGTAGCTGTCCGCATTTTGAAGTATAGAAATACCACAGACCCCTGATGTTCCTTCATTAAATGTATTTGAGGTGTTGACCAGATTATGGAAGTCATCAATTCCCTCTTAAGACAGAAAATGCATCTCAAGTTCTGTAGAAGAGGGGGAAAAATAAACTCTTTGTTTGCTTACTCATCTGGGAAACTACAGTCTGTTGCCAAAGTCAGTTATCATGAGCTTTGATTAGAAACCAGCAAAGACAGCTGCTGAAAAACATAGTGAGAAAGATTTTATCTGCTTAGAGAAGAGCTCCTTTGACTTTGGAGGAGCAGAGGGACATTGCTTAGGGAATATGAATATGCATTCCTTTTAATATGTAGATGGCTATGGATGTAGATATTCTAGCTTGCAGTGGTTGTTGTTGTTTTCACAGTGTCACTCTGTCTTTCTCTCTCAAGACTCTTTTATGACCCGAGGGTGCTTTTTTCTCTAATTTTAATTATTTGTGTTACATCCATATGTGCAGACTTCTAGTATATCCGATTTTGCAAAATGTGCCTGTGCACATTTTGGCTTTAGCTGAGTGATCATAAAGTCTAGTTTAAAGTCTTCCAAACAGATGGAAGGGGGAATTCTGTACTGGTTTAGAGATACATGGTTAAATGCTACATTTCTGAGTGGTTTTATCCATGTCATTCCATTTATCTGGTGATTTTCTCTTCTCAACACAAAATTTCAACAATGAATTTTTACATCAGAATCTTAGATACTTCACTGGAAAGGCTTGTTAACCTATGAAGCTTCTTGACTGCTGCACTTTTGGAGGTTTCCTTGATTTTGCAGTTTTTCCAAGTTGCTAAAGGATTTTGTATGCAAAAATATTGTGTTGTTGACAAAGTGAACCTGAGAACATCACCACTGAAGTTAATATATCCATACAGAGCCACTTCCCTTTCCCAGAGCTCTGGTGCTCTGCTGCTGTAAACAACTGGGCTACTCTGGTGTCTCACCAAAAAGAGGAATGTTTTGTTGCCTTTCCAGTTTCCTCCATTTCTGATGGTCTGACCTCCTACCAGTGGCAGGTCAGGAATCACAGAACCATTTGCTGAGCCAAATCTGCTCACTGGCTGCACAGAAAACTCTCTTTTCTATCCAGGATAATTTTCTGCTGAGCCTGAGGCATCACTGGTCTCACAAAGTGCCTAGTGATCACCAGAGTTGGACTTAGGTGAAAATGGTGTTAGTTTCTCAGCATGGGTGTGGGAGAGGGAAGAAATGCCCATGGAAGGGGCACGAACAGATCATTCTGTGTACTTGGATGGCATCACCTTCTTGTCAACTGGCAGCTTAAGGTGGATGTGTGTTGTGCTGTGCCTTTCCCCCTTCAAACCTAGAGTGATATAAAGAGCTTCAGAGTCAGAAGTCAGACCTGGCTTCTCTCTGTCTTAGTTCCATGATATTTTTACTAACTTTGTTATGTTCATAGCTGACCCTTAAGTAAAATACAAAGCAATACTGCTTTAAATCCTGTAGAGTTTTGCATATTTTTGCTAGATTTTGGTAGGGGTGATTAGCTCAGCTGGTTAGAGCAGGATGCCAGTAACACCAGGGTTGTGGGTTTGGTCCTTGTACAGGCCATTCACTTAAGAGTTGGACTCAGTGATCCTTGTGGGTCCTTTGCAACTCAGAATATTCAGCGAGTCTGTGATTCATTCTCTGTCATTACTGTAATTGAAAAAATAGCCATCTTATAAGGCTTGTTTCACCATTTCGTTTAAGAACTCCATGTTTAGAACAACATTTTTCAGTTTAAGTGCTTAAACTTGGACTGACATCCATTTTCTGTAATCCACTATGTCTTATTTTCAATTATTATCTATGATTTTGAAACATGTATCTGAGGTTTTCTGCATTTTAAATTTGGTGCCTAAGAGGAGATCTCATCCTTGGAAAATGTTGACTGCATAGTGTGCAAATATTGCTAAACCAAGATTAATACATAAAGACACATGTTTATCCAAGGTGAACAAATGGTGTTCTTAGCATTTGTGTAAGTGGATGATATGAAAAGAAAAAATGAAATTACATGGGAAGAAATAGTGTAGTAACTAAGCATGAATCTTCTGAAATTTGAAGTTCCTGATACAGCACAATAGCAGTAAAATGAAAATATGAGGATCAACTTTGACAGAATGATTAGAATAAAGCTCTGAGAAGGGTGAAGAGGTTATTGATACTCCACATGAAGAAGGGCAGCCCGAGCAGTGTCAGTGACCCCAATGGGAGGAGATATAAAAAGAAGATTTTGAACACCTGAGCATGGGTTGCTCAGGCAGAGCAGATGTTTTTAGTTTCACACCTGGCTTCTGCTCAGGAATGGCAGTGTACATGGTGTAAATGCACAAAACTAACGTGAATGTAGTTGACATGTTTTTAATTCTTTTGTTGTAATTGCTTGGTTTCCTTTATTCCTCTGTTTGAAACAGCATTGTTTAGAGCAGAGAAGCAATAGTTCAAATTCCATTTTTAATTTGAAAGCAATGGGATTGAATAACCTGGCAAGAATTCAGTGGTCAGAGTCTTGACATTTAAAACCGTTTGTTTTACAGGATTAGACAGATTTCTTTTTCATCTTTAGTCATTGAAAAAAAAAAATTAGCACATTCCTTGCATTAACATTAAACCCAGTGCCTATAGAAGTGTTTAAGTAACTCAGACTCTTTCATGGCATCCTTAAATTTTGAAGTTAGAAGGTTAGGATCCACTTTATAAAACACACATTTTTTCAAAAATTATAATAATTTATTATAAAAGTGTATTTCTATTTCAGTTAATTTGCACTCTGTCTTGCAATATCATTGGCAAAAGCAAACATAAAATGTATTTCTGGTATGGTAGTAAACAGAGTGTTATGTGGGTTGCTGCAACACAGCCATGAATGTAATGTCAGTGTGTCTTGAAGGTCAGACATAGTGTATCAGGCACATCTGTGAGGGTACCTGATTCCAGGTAAGAAGAGCTTCTGGAGAGGAAAAGATGCTGAGAAATTGAGCAGTAAATTTGCCACATTGGGTTTTCACATCCTGGTACAGACTTCCCTCTGTTCACGGAATCCTCAGGGAGACCTGAATGAACCTTTTTTGGAATGCCTTTGCCTAGACCTTGCTACTGTTTAATTTAACATGGATATTGGAGAAGCTCCATGTAGTTCAAGCTCCAGTGTGTTGGGTGTAACTGTATAGCAAATAACTAATTTTGACCCCTTGCTGCTTATAGTTAGAGTGAGACAAAAGCAGGAGTAAAGCCAGAATGAGAGGGAAAGAAAAATATCAGATAGTTACAATTTTTAGCAGAGTTCACTTAGTGGAAGATTATAATAGCATATTTTATACTGAAGAATGTGAGTATATAAATAGGGATTATATGTATTTTGTAATTATGGGGTGTGATTATGTGATACATTTTGTTCGTTCAAGGACATATTAGGCATTAGATAATTATACCGCAATGATGCCAAATCTGACATTAAAATTAGTGCTTTGAGATTTATACCTTTTTTTTTTTTTTTTTTAAGAAAGATTTTAAATAGTGAGGCCTTCAGGTATGTGCAGTGTTTACTGACTTGTTAGGGGTTAAGATGTTACTGTGCCCTTTCCTGAATCTGCTCATTTCCAAAGCTTAACCCTTTAAAATATTCTATTCAGCTCATTAGCAAGCTGTGACACTTAAATAAAACAAAGATTGCATTTTCAGATCAATGACGGCTCACACAAAAATGCTTTCTTCCATCCTCGCTTCTGACCATATGTTTAAAAAGTCACAGGAAGCCAGCCTGTAATCTGTGGTTAGGAGTTTAAAATCACATGCATTTTTTGTGACACATACATGTGGAGTGCTGTAATAGTTTGTATTAGCTCTACAGGCTCTGTGATTTGACCTTGACATCTGTCAGATATCCTCTCCCACACACGCCCCCACCAAAAAAAAAAACCAAACAAAAAAATGGGAGTGTGGGGGAGAGGGGCATTTTGGAGCTCACATATGTGTATGTGATTTTACTTCCCTTAAAACTACTTCCCCTAGTTACTTTGTATTTTAGCTGCTGTTTTTTAAAGCCATCCACATATATTTTAGTGTTATTTTCCTGTGTGCTAAAATTTTACATATGATGTATATGAATATTCTTTTCTTTTTGAATAATTTGGGTCTGAGAAGTCATTTTTTCACACTGATTCCTCAATGCCTTCAGCAGATAGTCTTCAAACCTAGAGTGATGCTTTAACTGGTAGCTTTTACATGGAGGTTGAACAGACCTCACACAAAAATTTCTCATGAAATCCTGAAACATGCAGCAAGGAGGAGAGAAAATTGTACAAAACGAGACTGCAATACCTCTAAGGAAATTTCAGGGGATTGTATTAGTTTCTGTGACAGATGACTGTTGTCTCTGCAGCATTGTTCTCCAGACCATTATTAACAGGGTAACTTTAACCAACTTAAAATTGAATGCCTCAAATAATGGAATATGCATTCTCATCCTAAGAAAATTTTTGCATAATAAAATGCATGTGAACCACCTGATTTTTTGAGGGTGACTCTCTCTGGCTTATTTTATAAGACACCGCAATACCTGCAAAGCTGCACCAATCCCATTGAAATTATTTCTGGCTTCAGTGGATAGACCTGTACATTCTGTTCAGTGTAGCCTGTTAGTGTTTAGAGAGAATTGTTTTGCAGTCATTTTTTAAAGACAGAGGAGAGGGAAAGATGTCTGTAAATATTCTAGGCATATTCCAGTCTTAAGACAGTGTCTTGACCCTTGAGAATATTATCTTAAAATATCAATTTTTTAACTTCTCCTTTAGTTGCTTGCATTTCAAGGATATTGGTTTCTCTGATTTAGCTGTTTGTTTAAATTTTATGGATGGACTGCAGTGACATGTAAATCATCAGTAGTTTTTGGCCTTTTGATAGATAAAAACAGATAAAATAAGAACATTATATCTTACAAAAAATCCCTAAGAAATTTCAAGTAAGTTTGCTCAAAGAAGGAAGCTGATTTAACAGTGCTGTGATTTATGTATCACCAGTGGGAGGTGGCATGTTTAATATTGTGTAGAAGCATAAGGCTCTTATTGTCTGTGATAGTATTTGAAGTGTATTTTTCCTTTCTAAATTTGCAATCCATAGCTATAGCAACAAATAAATATAGCAGTCACATTTACAACACAGTTATTATGTTTTACATTTGCTATAAAAGGTATATTTTAAAATAATTCTCAGAAGATAGATTATCACAGTTTTATATCAGGGTTAGCTTCCTAATGGGTCCTCAGAGTGAGAATGTGCAGCATTTGCTGTTTATTAAAATGAACCACGAAGTTTTCTAGACCTGGTGTTAATGTTATGAATTGCATTAGGAATTAGATTTTCAAACTATGCACGTGATTGTATTTCAGAATACTCTGTTCTTTTTTTATATCAATTATCTCAGGAATTTCATGGTTAACTACAGTTTGCCACAGTTTTAAAGCAGGAACTCTTATTTATTGGTCAAGTACTATATTTATGTTTGAACAAAACACCTTTTGTTTTACTTTGCTTATCAACAACCACTACTGTTTTCAGCTAAGGTTACATTTAATAATTAGGTTTTCTAGGGGCAAGAAGTCAACTATATCTTTAATGAGTTCCGTGACATCACTAGGGCTGCTTATGCTCCTTGGCAATAGTCTGCTTTGTGTGAGCAGATCACATTAGCTTTAAGAGAGTAGCACAGATGCCAAGGTCAGGGCAATGGTAAGTAAGAGATCTTTGAGTAAAATAAAGGCCTAAAACTATCCAAGGCAAGGGAACAATGGACTGCTGTTCAGCAATATGGTAGCAGCTCTCTTAAGTTATTTTGTTCCATGTTTGAGTGTTTCCTATGTATCCTTTGCCTGTGACAGTTGGGTGAGGAGCAGGGAGGATCCTGAAGGTTTGGGCTAAAAGTGGTGAGAAGAAAAACATATGCTGATGCCATGACAGTGCTTCCCTTTCTGCTGTTTTTCATGTTTGAGCACTGCAAACATTGGTGGCACCTTTAATCTGTGATGCAACCGTCCTAATCAATTGGAAATTTGCAAAAGGAGAACTTGTAGTGGAACTCTTTTTTAATACCTGGTTGAGAAGGCCTGCTTTTGTAGTTGATCTGTGGTTTAGCATTGACAAACAGAAGTATAGTGCAAAAGGCTATTGCTTCATCTCTGTTCAAAAAGTGAAATTAGCAAAATCACACTCATTTACTACATATTCCTATACATTGTGTACAGAGGAAGAACTGGCCCTGCTTTTTGCCTGAAGTCAGAGAGAAGACCAGGGGACAGAATTAGTACAAAGAAAATGGAAAGGAAAGCAGCGAAACAAATCCCTGTAGAGAGTGAGAGCCAGTAATGGGTGTTACAGCAGGTAGAAAAGACAGGAGAAAATGCTGAAGAAAAAGAGTCTGAACTGGAAATAGCCTTAAACCAAAACCAGGGTGTTCACAGAGGGAAGTGGTGGAATAATACACAGATATCTGTATGAGATTTAAAAATTGCACATCCCATCAGGCTGGGTAACATTCATCCATGTGTTGCGTACTTTGGAAATGTTAATTTTTTTCCGTGGCGCTTGCCAGCTTGCTCTCATGGATTCAAAATGCAGCCTCTACTGGTTGAGTTAGAACTAGCTGAGGAATAAACATGCCCAATTACTGAAATATGTCAGACAAAAAAGATACCATACATAGAATGAGGGGAATAGGAAGATTGCTTTTCCCTCAAGGGCATTGGCAACAATAACAGTAAAAGTTAACTACACTCATGCATTCCAAGTGACTTAAAATCTTAAAACGTCATAGCACATTTTTTGTGTGATGGCTTTATCTCCTTGCCAGGGCAAGGTCCCATTACTGCCAGGATGGAGAGCTATGAAAGCAAGCACTTAAAGCCACAGCAAGACCTTCCAGCTTGGAAGTTCCTTAATGACTAATGCCTGAAAAACGAGGTGCCTGGACTGGGAGGAGGTTTCATGTTTAATTTGGGATTGTTCGGTGCCCCGAGCTCCGCTTCTGTGCGTGACCAAAGCCGAGCTAATCCAAGTAGCTTGACATTTCTCTGCCTACTCCCATCTGTGTGCGGGAGCGCAGCGAGCGAGCGCTGACTCAGCTGCAGGCCTTGCACACCGCGTTGCGGTGGCTACTGAAACAAAGGGAGCCAGGCTCATCATCTGACACCAGAGTGGGTACAGCAGCATTTAGCAAATGAAAGATGGGAAATTGTTTTTCACCTTTTTGTGCCTCATTTCTTCCTTTGTCACAACTGGGCCTTTGTAGAACAAAAAAAATTCCCTGGGACAGAAGACTCTTCTTCCCCTGAAGTGTATGAGGTCTTGCTGAGGATTCCCAGCTGTTTATGCCCTTGCCTTTTTTTTTATTCTGGCTGGTGACTCTTTTAATGTATATTGTATAAATGGATCTCCAAATTGTTTGAACTATATCTTTTATTACATGAATCCCAGTTCTACAAAGCCATGGGATGGCAGAGCTGAAATGATTTCTCTTGTCATGTAATGTCATACTCAGTTTTTCAGGTGCTGTTGCCTTGTATATTTAGAGAAACAGCTGGTTTCTAGGGAATGGTTGGAGGCCTGAGGAAGAAATTGTTTTCCTCTAAGCAGGTTTATGGGAGCTAGTTTGCTGTGATTGATTGTGAGAGTCTAGGTGTCTGAACACCAAAACAAAGGCAGGAAGAAAAAGGTGGGGGGAAAGGAAGAAAAGCTGATATCTGAGAAAACAAGTTGTTCAATAAATACAAGCCCTAAGAGCTCCTTCATTCTGTATGCAGCTTTCTCAGGTTTCCATGAGAAAATCTTGCCAGTAGGAAATGGCAATACAGATTTTAATCTGTAGGGAAAAGCAAGAGTGCCAGATCAAATATGGCACAAATGCCCACACGTTGACTGAGTCTCTTCTGGCTCAGAGACCCAGTCACTGTCTTCAGCCTCTGCTCCCAGGTTAGTGCCCTCTGCCCATCTCAGCACCCTGTGTTATCCCATGCAAAGTTTGCCATTAGCGCTTTCCACTTCTGCTGAGATAATGCTTTTCTTCTGTATGAAACAGTAAATGGAGCTGGTACCTTGCATCCTAAACAAAGGAAAACAAACATCTTTGAGATCCTCTCCTCGTGAAGAAATCTCTGTTGATTAGCATTATTCACCCAAATATGCTATCTCAGGGAGTCATTTCAATGATTCTCCTGGAGCTCTTGGGATACTTTCCTGAAGCTTGCCACACATTAAGGTTTTCCTGCTCAGCATCCTTTCCTGACAGAGCTCTCAATGTCCTATCACTGACCTTGTTCCCTAGAAAAGCAATGCACACATCACATGCCTTGGGATTAGGAAGGAGCATTTCCGTGATTTTGACTTTTAATACCGTGTACCAAATACTTGGTTTGGACCTGTAACAATTGGCTCACAGGACACCTTGTTCATACAGTAGCATTTAAATAGTGCACCCATGAGATAAATGAGGAGCTGGTCCAGCAGACAGTGCTACTGTTTATTGAGAGCTCAGTGCTTCCCTGAAACGTCATATCTTCATAATTAATGTGTTATCAGGCATTGATGTCATATATCATTAATATCAGATATTAAATAGTGTATTGTTAGCACCACAGTCTTTCTTCAAAGCCTGTTCATGGCTCAGGCTGATGTTTTAACTCCAGTGCAGGGATTCCACTGCTGGACAAACAAACCTCTTACTGCTGTGGCATATGTGCAGTAACTGTGTGCCAACCTAGCAGACCATAAATGTGTAGCAGCTATGAAATCCAATGAAAACTGAAATGAAGTAATTTGCTTGGTTTATTCTCTTTTGGAGTATCAGGAGCTCAGATCTTGAAAACTTGGTGATGCATCATCCTATACTCTGCTGCTGAAAAGCAGCATTAAGAAAGTTGTTGTTTGCCAACTTTTCAGAAGTGTGCTGTCAAATAAACCCGTATCTTATCTAAGATAGGAATTGCATTAGAAATCTCACTAAAATGTAAATTAGATTTTACTTCCTTCTAGACATAATTCATTCCTTAAAGGTATGTCTTTTCCCTCAGAAGTATTCACAGTAGGTTTTTATTAGACCCTTGATCATAGTTAACCATGTCTTCCTTTATGTTTCCAGCTGCCCACAGAGTGTGGGCTCTCTGTGAAGGATCTGGGGCTGAGTTTGATGGGTAATCTCAGCAGTCCTGTGAACTGTACAGGCCAGAGCTGGGAGAAGTTCAGATGTGACCAGACTAGCCATGTATCATGGCACTTTATGCCTGCATATACTGCACCAAATGCAGTTATGCAATGGAGAAGAATATCAAAGATGTTTTGAAGGTTGCAAATGGGTTTTATGAGTGAGAATCATCCTTTTTGTTGCTTACAAAGATGAAAGCGCTCAATTTTCACACACATGAAAAAAAAAGACTGTCAGATGTTTTAAATGTAAAAACTGCATAATGTGGCGTCTTGTCATATCTGTGGTTCCCTTGTGGATGAAAATTTTAATCAGATGGTTTTGTACTTTAAAGGCTTTTCATTTGATTTACAACTTGTAGGAGTGGAGTAGCAGTAAGCAATCAGGGAAAATGCCATGAAGAGGACAAAAGGAAGGTGAAACACAGTGTTAATAATTTAGTTTCAATAACCTTAAAAGGTTTACCAGTCACTTTTAACCTTGTATCAGAAACAAGAAGAGCACAAAAATCAAGCTACTGCAGTGAATCATAAAAACATTTCTTTTAATTTGTTACTCATTTATCTAAGTCTGTGTAGAAAGCAACCAACACATTTGTTAAACCCAAGGGCTAGAAAGACACCTATGCATCAATTTGACTTAGTCCTTTTGGAAGGACTGCCTGCCATTTCACCAGAGTCAGTAAAGTCAATGAACTAATGGTGATTGTGGCTGTGGAAATGGAGCAGTCTTATGAATATTTCTGACTAGCCAAAGCAAGATTCTAAGCAGGCAGTAGGGGTTTCAGAAGTGCTTAAGCAGGTTAGGCACCAGCTCAGAGGGAATTAAGTACCAATTCAAAGCTTCACATACTTTCAAAAAACTGGTAATCACCCATGTTTGGGTTTCTTGCCTACTGACCTGCAGGTCTGAACCTCTATCTGGTCTCATATAAGCCAGGGTAACATAAAAAGTGGCATCTTCATGTCGCTTGTGTGGAAGTTTTAAAAAATGAGTGTAGTTTTGGTTTTTGTTGCAAAGGATCAGGACATCATAAAAATTCATGTGGCGTTTGTATACATAACTTCTCAGCTGAACAGTTGTGCCTCCATCTCCTGAACATGTACATTTCAAATTTTGCCACAAATGTGCTACATGTATTTTAATTTTTGGCACAAAACTCTAAAACCATTTTTGTAACTCTCTGTCTTCATGGTATTAGGCAGTTTGTACAACACTCTTGAAAATGTTTCTAAGTTCAAAATTAAATTCCTGAGGTTTGGGGTGGGGAATCCAAACTTGGGGACCTACTATGATCTAGTTTAATTTTAATAAAAATGGTCCAACACTTAAATGTCCAGATACCTGGGCTGTATCATGAATTGTAGCGTATTTTTTGTACACACGTACCAAGTAGGGCTCCACAATCATAATATTTTAATTATTATTTATTTATAAAGTTCTCCATAATTTTTATACAGAAAGCCTTAAATACCCATTTATCTATTTTCTGAGTGCTTTTATCTCATAAAACCAAGCCTTTAAAACCCTTTAACATTAATTATTCCACTCAAACTTGTGAGATGTGCTCTCCTTTTTTGTCAAGTCGACTTGTTGCCATTTGACAGCAAGATTCTGTACATGCTTTTTCTTTGCAATTTTATGTTAAAGTTGGAAAGATTTTGAGCTCCCTGTACACTTTTTTCTTACAGATCAGAGAGAATAATCATTTATTTGCATTGCAGAAATGATCAGTGACTTCACTTGTAGGTATAAAAGAAATGCATGTGAAAACAGAGTCCCCTCTCCACAGAGATAACATATTCATTTATATTGAGAAGCATCACGTAAATGGAAAATAGTGATGGCTGTATCATTTTCACTGTTGCCGAAACTGATGATTGAAAAGAATCAGGTTACTTTTTTTTAAATATATGAGCTGGTAAAATGGATTATTTTCATCTTGTGGCATTGTTAATTGGCTAATTACTGTTTACCACTATTTGGCATTCTTTTTATGAGAAGTTGACTGAACAGTCAACTTCTTTTCATCAGAGGGATGAAAATTCACAGTTTAATCTAGAGAAAGAGAAGATGTCATTAGAACAAAGTTGAAATTACAAACACTGAGAAATCCACAAATGTAGATCTCCATGAGTTGGACACTAATATAAGAAACATGTTCCTGTTTTTAGCTGCTCTTGGGTATGATGGTCTCTGCTGAGACAGGTAATGGTGTATTAGGGATTAAAGTAAGGTCTTTCTGATTTGTTTGAATTTTAATGAGAATGTAATTTCTTAGTCTTACCTCCATGTAAAACCTCCACACTGTCAGATTTGTAGGGATATTCATGAGTTTAAAAGGAATGGTAGTTAATTAGCATTTGGAATATACTATAGCTTTGAAAATGTGGACTGGGGGTGGGATAAGTCTGAAACCAAAATAGACTAGCACGCCATAAGTTTCTATTTGAAGTGAACTAATTGAACTAAATTACTGGGTTTTACATTAATGTATAGTCTGTCTCCTGATTTTTATTACTTTTACTAAATTGCTCCATATTAGAAATGGCTGTTGTTGAGTCCATGAATTGTTGACAAAAGAGTCTCTTCAACTTTGCCTTTGATTATTCATGCTGTTGATCTTTGGAATAATATTCTGTAGTTTAGGCTTTTAGAGCAGAAGAGCAAAACTTTTATAAACTGAAAGAAGGCAGGTTTGTAGAGATTTTAGGCCACATATGCAAACTCTTTCCATTTAAGTCTTTGTTCAAGAGAGTTTTGTTCACAAATAAGCCTACAGATATTGAGTTGATTTTTTAAAATTTTACTCAAAAAATCTTCATTTCCTCATCTGAGGTATGCAGTGTGTTGTAAGACTTCCAGTTATAAACAACTTGTTTGTTAAGTAATGTACAAGGATCTAAATAATAATTGTTTCTTTGCTATTACTTAATCTTAGCCTCAGCAGTATTGTTCCTGGAATCTTTGCTAGATTCATTTCCAAGGCACTAACTCATGGGAGCAGTCCCATGATTTCAAGCTGAAAGACTCGAGCAGGCTTTTGTAACATTTTATTTATGGAGTTCATTTATTGACTTCTCTGTAATGCTCAGCACTGTGGTGTCTGAACACCTTATGGACACTAATGCTTTGAGTAGCTCAGCACTCCAGTGCAGTTGGGAAAGTTTTATTTTATGGATGGGGAGTTGAAGCACTTAAAAACTGGCTGGCACAATCACACTGGCTTTTTGTAGCAGAATTGAGGAAAGAACCTGTATTGTCTAATTCCCTCTCCAGCACCTTGAGCAGAACACCATCTTTCCTCTCAAAACAAGTTTGCACTTGTTTTCCAATGACAAATAGACAGTCAAAGTGGTTTAAAGGTCTGTCATGGTTGGAAAACATTAACTGTGATTCCAAAGTTAACTAGGAGCTTAAATTTCCTCTCTGCTGGCAGTGGCCATGGCCGCTTGAATTGCGGGCACCACAAAACCCCTGGGGATGCACCATGACTTTGTCATAGTTCAGCTGAAATTGAAAACTCTGAGTGTTCTGGGACATGGAACAGTCACCCGTGAACTGTGAATTCCATCTATATGTATGTCTGTATTTTTGCAGGGAAATCATTGAAAATGCTGTGAAGGAGGAGGGAGCAACATAATTGCTAAAAGAGAAGTGTTTCCATGTGGGAACATCATCAGAGTGAAGGAGGGGTTGTTGGGAAGATTATTCTGATCACCAAAGTTTATTTGAGTTTGGTACCACTGTAGAAATGCAGTTTACCTTTAAGTGTAATTGGCTGTCGTGTTGAGCTCCCTGTCCACTGTGAGGAAGTCACCGTTATGGCTTTCATATGGGAAGGAATTCAGGAGTGCCTTGTTTACATTGCTGCCATTTATAAAACATTTAAAGCAGCTATTCTGCTGAATAAACATTCAAGAGCCTGAAGGATAAGCATATCGCTTAAACTTCTTAAGACTAAACTTTCCAAACCATTTCCTGCCAGAGGGACCTAGCAGTAAAATTGCAAACTCTGTGCTCCAAGATGAGATAGGCAGAATTAGATTAAGCAGCTTACTGTTGACATGTCTATTGATCTGGGTTCAGCGCCGTTTCCTGTCTCTGCTAGCAGTTAGATTGCTGTGTACAATAACACAGTGGCCTGGTTTATGTGAAATTGGGGGACTCCGAGCATCAATTACTCCAGGAAGGCAGTGGCACTGGGAGATAAGGTTAAGCCGCTCACAGTGTTTAAGACTGCTGAAACCCAAGCAACATATTTGCTGTCTAAATTGCTGCTTATAAATTTGACAGCGTTCCGTTTATGTTGTTGGCTTTTTTCCCCATCTCCAAAGAGACATCATCCTGTATTATTCTCTGCAGGTAGCAGTTTGGTTCTCATTATAAATACACATTGTTCGTTAGCCTTCGCTTCCTATTAGCCCTTTGTTAAAAGTTCCAAAGCATCACCTGGATATTTGAATAGAAAATACTTAGACGTGAGGGAGAAAGGCATGAAATGTTATAGAAAGTACCCATAGTAAACTAACAAAATTTTCATGGTCATATTGATTCTGGTATTCCATTAAAGGCATTCTTTCTCTTTTTTTTTTTTTNTTAAGAACTCAGAATTGAATAACCGCAGCAAAAAAGGGAAAAAAAAAACCTGGTACCCTTGAATTTCTCATCTAGTGTTCTGTTTTCTTCATAAGCAGTTCTCTCTTATGCTGTGTGATTTTTTTTCTCTTTCTCAGAGACTGTTAACAGAATCAGTTAGAAGCAAAATGATGCTTTTCACATTTAAAGAAGCCTGTAGAGAATTGTTTCAGGGGTCTGCTTGTGATTAACTCAACCTGGACTTTTTTCCTCTGGAAGAGGGTCATGCAGAAGAGGTTTTCTCCAGGGGACACCTTTTAAGTCGCTTTGCAGGTGGCTATCTCAGTTTTATGCCACACGCATTTCCATTGTCTTAAAATCAACCTTCAAAAAGAAATTCAGTATTCCCATAGAAGTATGAGCAAAGTTGTGTCAGTTCTGGCATTATGATGGGAGATCTGTGCTGTGAAACTGATGAAAGGAAATATTTTAATAGTGACATTTGAGTTCATTTATCATGACATTTTAGGGACTTGGTGGTACATATTTTTATCTTTGAACAATCTCCCAGCAGTCTACTGCCATTAAAGTGGGGGAGGGCACTCCTTCCACACAGAGCACAATGCTATAAAAGTCCAAAAAGATACAGCAGTCAGCTGTGATGAACTGAAGTAGTTCTAACTGGTATGTGACAAAAAATGGAATTGTCTCCTTTTATTAATTTTTAAATATCTTGACACGCTATAATTAACATTGCCCTATGCTAAAATTACAACAACATCTGAGCTTCTGTATATTGGCTCATACCTTGATGCTATAAATGAATACAGGAATATGGGAAAGCTAACAGAACATATTTCAAGTATGTTTTAGCATTTCACTGGCATATTTTTGAGTTTTATTTTAATGAGTTGCTGATTGATGTTCTTGTTGGCAATGCATAAGGGGCACTAAAGTACTACCAGCAGGTGGGCACTAATAAATACTTTATATTGCTGAAGATTATAACTATCAATACAAAACCTACTCCAATTATTGCAAGGAGGCTGAACCCAAAAAGTCCAATGTCACTGAGGTTTATAATTCTGTCCTCATCTAATGCTATTGTGCAGGTACATGTGTGATCTTTATGGGGAGTATCCACTTTCAGACACTGCACTGCCTCATCACAATAGGTTTCTGTCATTTGGTGATTTAAATTACATCCTTTTATTTTGTTAACTCCTTTAATAAGTGTTTTAAACTGCCACCTTTCTGCTCTTTCTTTCTTGCACCTTCTCCCTCCTGCAGAGTTTCCTTGCAGGCTTGCTAATTCTTCAGGGGTTTTCCTGACACCTTCCTGTCCATCAGTCCTGTACAGTTAATCAAGGGAACCAGTGAGCATGCAGGGGTTAGCCTGGAGCAGAGTTAATCGGGTTGGCTTTGACTTAATTGTGCCTATTGTTATAGGGGAAATCAGCACCTGGTGCAGGGGGCCAGTGCTGCTGATTGCTTGAGAGGCTCAGCTTGCAGTACTGTGTACAACATGATGACTTGCCCCAGAGTTGCTTCTAGTTGTAAAGAAAGAATTCTAACATTTTTAGCTGAGAAAAACATGAATGTAATAGCTTAAAAGTAGATAAGCTCATACCCTGGGAATTAAAACAAAGAACAAATGAATAATACTCATTGCAGCTACTCTTTTTGGCTGCTAAAATTGTATTGGAAGTGAATTGGTTGTAGCACATATGTATTTAACTATGAGCACTCTAGCACATCTGTACATCGTCTAGCATAGCCATATAGTAACAAGGAACTATGGGAAAGTGATGTGGAGTGACACAAATCAGTGTCTGGAGACGTCAAAAAACATGTTTTTTTGAGGTCCAGCACAGCTTTATCACAGACTGCCACTGGTTGTCATTTAGCTCATTTTCCACCAAAAAAATTAGAAAAACAAGTGTTGGATTCCCACTGAAAGTGAGCTCATGTTACGTGAAGAACAGTTGCATTTGTTTCTTGCTTTGATTGAAAAGCAAGCTAAGATTAAGGAGATTTGGACAAAATAAATCTTTTGATTGTTGACTTGCAGATATCTAGATGACTACAGACTTTGCTATAGCTCTGCAGTTGTGTCTCTTTGATGGTGTTGATATTACAAAATGAACTCTTACAGAGTAAAGACATATCAAGCCACTAAAAGCCAGCAGAAAGCAGTGTAAAACCCAGGCAAATTAGAAAAGGATAGAAATGATTCTGCAGATGCTGTCAGATGAGCTGTCACCCAATAGCATATCAGCAGAATATTTCCAGTTCAGCCTTGCAGACCATGTTTTTATGTCACAGATTTTTCATAGTTTGTAAGTTCTGCTGTGTTGGGGTATGATCCAGGAGCCACGATGTCTTCAGCTATGTGTCTTCAGCTACACTACCTGTAGAAGTGTGATAAATAGCTCACATATGCCACAGGGTAGATGCACTTTCTCTTTTCATGATACTAGTGATACATTGGTATCATTCCAATATAATAGTAAGGAAAAGAAGCACATAAAATTATTATTTTCCAATATTTAACATTGTTTTCCTAGCTAAGTATGAAGGGAATTAAATCTTATTGAGGTTTTCCAGATGACAAACTGCCAAATGGGATCAGGGCTCTCAGCATCACAAAGGAATGTATTGTAAAAAGTTAAGTAGTCTTTCAGTAAATCATTGGATTTAATGAAATTAATTTGAAAATGAATTTATAATTCACTAAATAATTACAAGAAACACTCCTGAAATTATTTACATTTTCTTCTCATTGGTTTCATGTGACCAAAGCTTTAAACTGAAATAAAATCTTTTTCTTTCTCCTCAGTTCTCTTATATGAAAGACTTGAAATACTGTTTCATTATATGTAAGACTTGAAATCCAGTGCCATTTTCACAGTATAAAAAAAATATTTTATTCAATCAATTTGATTTTAAACTTTTGTTTAGGAAATCCTACAACTTTTAAGTTCTATCAAAATAATTTTTAGTGATTTTTCTTCCATTTGAAACTGCATTGTTTCTTAGGAGGAAAGTTTGTGCTGTTCTAAAGACATGGAAGAATTGCACATATGACAGTGCAGTTGAGGCTAGCTTTTTGCCTGAAGCTCTCATGATGGAGTCATTTACAATTTTACTTCTTCATTGATAAGCCATTATCTCTAGACTGTTTTTATAACTGCAGGGTTTTGCACTTTGCCACAGAAGAGTAGGACTAAGTTCACAGCAATCTATTTCCCTAATTTCTCCATAATGCACCATGACCTTTCCCAGGATGGTGTTTCTTTGTGGCAAGATGAAGAGGAAGGAAAATAAGAGTTTGCCCTTTCCAACTAATTGACCAATGTTTTGCTTTAAAGGTAGTGTTACCTTTTTAATGCAGTTGTTAAAGATATAATTTCTTTATTCCTTTGTTCTATTATATCTAAAGATATAATTTCTTTAATTCTTTGTTCTATTCCTCCAATACTCTGGAACATACCATAACTGCAGTCTAAAGCTTATTATGTAGAAATTAAAAGTAGAGTTCTATTCTGTCTATTATTTCAGTCACAATGCTTGCAAGTAATACCCTTGGTAATGTTTATTACAATATGGTGATAACAATTGAAGTAATTGTTTACTAATTTGTTCTCTTAATTGTGTTTTAACATTCTGATCTTTAAAGGATGTCCTATGGGAGGAGGGGTAGTTTTTCAAGCTATGTATTATGAAAGAATGGAAAAATCTTTTATTTGTAGGTAATTCATTTTAGGAATAAAAGTTAAATAATATTCTATGAATAAAAATGTCATAGGCTATAAGAAAACTTCGGGGTTCTTGTGTTTTCATGAGGAAAACTTATTTTTGTAAAATGTTCTCAGGAAGATGTGTGATCTGGGTTGCACAAGCAGCTATAAAGTGAGACTCAATGAGGAAATAAAGGCACTTTGCATTTACTGATTCGGCTCCCAAGCCATATGTTTTAACATGCATGGGGTTTGTTTTGCTGTTTCAGGGCAGAGAAGCAGTAAAAGCAAATATTCACATATACATGCACAGCAGACTCTAAATTCAGCTCTTTCTGAACATAAATTTGCTGTCTTCCAAGTAGGAATGGAAGGTTCCCTGTGATGTGGCAGAAGCTGCAGTGCATAAGGAACAGTCGTACTCTGGATAGACAGACATTCTCAATACGTCAGACTTCTCCGTGCTCAATTGGAAAAGCTATTAAGCAGTGACTGCAGGGCAGTGTTTTTACTTTTTCCATGTCTTGGCTTGTTTATGTTAAATCAGACCACAGGAGGTCTGTTGCGTTTCTCTGGCAGTTATTGCAAGGCTTGCTGTGGCAAATTCTATTTATGACACTTGCTGTATCCTAGGTGCAGTGAATCTTGGCAGACAATCTGGAAAATTTCCCGTCTTTGTACTTGCAGAATATAATATCTCAGTAATGGTGTGACTGTGGTGACTCACTGTGAAGGTCCTAAGTTCAACTACCACAGTAGCCAAAAAATCTAGACACATTTTAATTGCTGGCATGACATTTGAAGTATTTGCTTCATCAGTGGATGTAAAATATTAAACTGAAACTCCTCCTGTTTTGGCTAGAGTGTATTCAAATTGAAGAGAAGATCCAAGAGCAGCATTTTGGAGGTGTAGGTTAATGGCTTCTGGCCAGCAATTTTTTACCAATGTGATGTCTGTTAAGAGCAAATAATCTTACATGTGTGTGTTTTGGCACTGCAGCTATTCTCACTGATGTGTGCACTGTCCATCACGTGATTATCCTACATGAATAATTTCAGTATTAGTGGTATTGATGGTTACAGAGATCTGGGATTCTGTTACGGTTCTGCAGGAGTGTAAACAAGTTATCAAAAATCATTTATCCATCCACTCAATGCCATTGGTTATTCCATTGTAAAGTCTCACTTTAAAACCACCAACCAACTTTTCTTAAGGCAAAAGTGAACCTTGTAAAATCAGAGACCATTGCAACCTCTTGGTAATATATTTCATACTAACTTAGGGAATGTAAAAACACATGTAGTTTATTTACAAGAGAGTAAAGCAACATGACAGCGAATGGTTGAGCTGTGTTCAATGACTTTCCTCTGGGGCGTTTAGAGTCTTCTGCTGCTTTTAAAATCTGCATCTCATGGTCAAGCAGGGGGAAATTAGTCTTCTGTTTATGAAACAAACCAAGTTATGGCCTCAGGACCCCCTTCTCTGGGATGAGAATGCTGATTATATAGATGGCTATCAAAGGGCCAGTGCTCATACGACCGCTGGGTGAGTAATAAGGCTTCTGTGGGGTTTTTGGTGTCTTGTCTTTGTGTTGAGCTGCTGATGCAGTTTGATGAATGTGTAGAGCTGGAGGATCCATGGGATAATTGGCACAACTGCCACAGATCTCTGGGAGGTTGCCTGGAGCATCTGCCCTGAAGCTGAGAACCGGCTCTGGCAATGCCACAGACCTATTTGCCATCTTGCCATTGTTTCCATGTTGTGACAGAGCACATGGGTCCACTCAGTTGCTTGTGGAGGCTGCATCAGCATGGAAGCACGGACTAACCTTTTCCTGGCATCTCTTTTTTTTGGTGCCATATCGGATTTCCAAATTCTCATGCAGTTTCACGTCTGTCATTGGCATGGAAGTGTTGACAGCTGCTACATGATGGCAAAGCAAATGCATCCTTGCCTCCTTGCAGTCCTCCCACTTGTGACTCACATGGGGTTTTTTTAAGGAAGAGTATAATGACTTGAAGGACAAAGGATTTCTTTCAGCATTTTGGGAGGCTTTTTCTTTCTTGTGCTAAGAACCGTCAGAATAATAAATTTTGTAGTAGGGGACAGTACTTATAAAGTACCTGCTTTATAAGACCAACACCTGTGGACTGCCATAATTAATGTGTGAATCTAAAAGTGGTAAGAGAAGACAAAGGAAGTGAAAGAGAGCTCAGTCTTGTGCTTCCCAGCTGCTGATGCCGGTGACTTCAGGAACGAATGCCGATCATGCCAGAAGTGCAAACAGCATGTGGACGGGTTTGTTTCCATTGTAAAGAGATAGGGTTCTTAATTAATTTCATGAGGCCTCTGGGCTGCTGTTGACAAAAAGTGCTTACACCACAAAGTTAGGCTGCGGGTTAAGGATAGGGTTAGGGAAGGTTTGAAGTGCTGATCCCTAGACTCAAATTACCTTTAACATTTTCTTTAATGATACAGATACACTAGTTTTGCTTAATTGCACTTTGCTGTCTCCAGCAATCTTTCCCTTGAATCACTGAAAGTTTTATTGCAACACTTTAATCTGGTTATGAAAATTAATATACTTGTACCATCTTTTAATTTGCACTAGTAAAATCTCCCCTTTTTTCACATTTCAACCAGATTAGAAGTATATAGTAGAGACTTGTGAGTTTCAAAGTCTGAAATCTTCTAGTGTGTTCTAAAATCTTCTTTATTTTGTTATAAAGGCAATATAATAAAAAGCAGTATATTACTGACCTGATGGAAATCAGTACAAGATTATTTAAAAAAATATTTAGAAGTTGAAATCATGTGAGTCAAACTTAAGAAACGCATATCTTGAATCACCCAGGAACTTGGATGCACACTTACATGTGTGCTTGGATAGAAAAGCATACATATAAGAAAAAAAGAGTGGGAGGAATACTGAGCAATGATCATGAGAGCCTGAAAACACACATTTTGTTTCTTAGCACTTGTGTCTTTGGGTTTAGTTGAAGCAGAATGTATAAAGTATCATCCCTTTTACTGTTAGCTTAGAGGCAGCCCTGCTTCTTGGCCATGTTGGGCCATGTCCACAGTAACTCTGGGTTTTGCCTCTGTTGCCTCTGCCCTGCAGAGCTGGAGCGCCCCAAGGCTCCCTGCAGAGGTTTGAGTGCTGCCTCAGGGATGTCACCCTCGCCTGGCCATCCCAGGAATGGGGCCACTGGAGGATGTGCCAAACACACACTTCTGCTGCCTTCACTTGAGCTGAGTTGAAGCCCTTGAGGGGTGAGTTATCCCTGATACTGTGCTGTGAGTTACTAACACCGGGGATATGGTGAAAGCTGATAAAAGTGGCTGTGGCTGACAGTAGGATGTTTAGCAAATCCAACCCATGATTATTTCCAGAGACCACTTTTGCACTACAGAATTTCCTAATGTGCTTCCTTAGAAAGCTCAGCTGTAGGATAGAATCTGCTCCATGGTTTTATCTTTCTTTGCCTTTTCTGCAATTCCTGATTTTCCTTGCGTGTTGCAGAGGCATGGTGGTGTCATAGGACACAGGTTGATGTGATGGGGAAATAAACTAAAAGGGTTAAACTGTGTGCAATCTCTAAGGAATGAGAAGCCATTGGCCATCTTAATGCTGAGAGCAGATATGGTTTAGTACCAGCTGATGAGGGGTACAGCTGGCAGCCAGAAGGGCTGTGGCTGCGTATCAAAATGGTATCTTTACAAGACTAAGAAAATATGCTGAATCTAAGTGTGAAATCACTGAGAATTTATTTGAACACATTTTAACATCATCTAAGCCATAATCCACAGACAGCACAGGACTTTAAATCACTTAAATTTGTACATGCATGTTACACCATTTTTTCATTAGGGAATCTGTACTTTTCCCCTCCTGAACCTGGCAAAGACTGAGGCTTAGAAAATTAGTAGAATAAAAATTCAGAGAACACCCAGAATATATCAGAATGGTGATTCACCTTGCTAAGAAATTAAATTCTCTTAGAGGGGAAAAAAGGTTGCATTTTTTATCTCTTTTCATCAAAAATGTTCTGGATTATTTTCTTAAACCTACTAGGTGAAAAAAGTCACCATTTCTGAGAAGTACCATTTGATATTTATGAAGATATTAAAAGCGATGTTGTAAGTAAAATAAAATAAGCATTCAACATGTTTTTTACAGAAATAATATTTTCATTTAAAGTCAAAATGATGGATTTCCTTACTACCCTTTTTCAGCTTTTTGTGCAAATTGTATGTAAATGAATGCAAATAAGCAGTCCTCACTACTAAGTTGCTTAGAAGTATAAAAATGCATAAAATTAAGGTGTTCAGACAGAGCTGTGCATCTCATTTATGTAAAGAATGTTTAAACTTAAACATTTCAGCTTAAAGTATTATTGTTTCAGGTAATAAAATGCTTTTTTGTGCATTACAGAGGAAGTGCACAGAAATTTTGTTACCTTCTGAAGACCTGTTAGTGTATGTGGGAGTTAGTCCTGTGTCAGCCAACCTAACAAAACAAACAAATAAACAATCAAACAAGAAACTAGGAAATAACTAAGAGGTCAGCACTGTGATTTTGAATGCTTTCCACACAAGTGTGGACTAAGTTTCCATGACCTGTTTTTGTCTGCCTTTCATGACCTGTTTTTGTCTGCCTTTCTAGTTAACACTTCTGCAGTGGATAAACCTGAAACCTAGTGGAAAAGAAACCTTGAAAATCGGAACCACAGAAAATTTTCTTTTTCATTCAAACCTGTGTAAAACCTGGTGCTACAGCCTGCAGACTCTCCACCCAACTCTAATGGGGCAATGCAGCATGAGAAAGGAAAATTCTGCTTGATTCTCAGTAAGATACCAGGCTTCAGTAATGCCTGTGGTGCTGTATGGGATTAACGATCTCTGTGCTATTTATAACGAGGCAAACTAAAATGCAATTTTTAGAGAATTATTGGAGTTTTATTGTGCTGCCCGGCCAAATTCAGTGAGTAGGACTCATTAGTGTGTAAAACAGAGTTAATTTATACTGAATATCCCCCATCTTCGGATGGGAGCTCTATGTAAATCATCTTTTCTGGTCATTAATTTAGGCTGTTTGCATTTCCTTTGCTGTGGGAGCACAAGTATGAAATATTAACTAAACTTCCCTGGTGAAAGTGCCCCCTCATGCCTCATACTTGATGTGGAAAATGTTTGCTCTTCTTGCAGAACTCCCCTGTAACTGAAGGGTGAGAGCTGTATTATGCAATTGAAACACCTAGTGATAATTGGCATTTAAAACAAATTTCCGTAGCTCTAGAAACAGGAAACCAAGGTATCTCTAGAAAGTCATTTGATGAACACTTCTGAAATATTGGGCTAAATGTAGGAAATCTTTGAATGATTGATTCCATCATGATTGATCTTAGAGTTTTTTGAAGTAATTGATGGTATTTTTTTTAGTTCAGTCCGTTAGTGCAAATAATTATTAATCAATATGCACTCAGCTCTTACTTTAGAAGATAATTTTAACACATGATTTATTCTGAACATTTCAATTCAACTACCTTTACAAGGAGAAAATCAATTGGCTAGTGGTCTAAAGCACTTTAATTATCTGAAGAGTTGTATTCCATTTTAGGGGTTTTTTAGGTTTTTTTTTTTTGTGGGGTTTTTGTTTTGTTTTGTTTTGGTTTTTTTTTTAATACATTGTCCTGTTTTGATATAATCCTTCTGCTGGGCTGTACTTTGCTATCCTCAGAAATACACTAATTCTCTACTTCAGGTTATTTAGTCTTAGAAATTTTCAGTTCAGTACTGAAAACACTACGATTAAACTCTAACTTTGGAAATTAAATAATGTGCAAAATGAAATTAAAAGATAGCTTTTTCCAGATGAGAAAACAGTTGGTTGGGTTTGTTGGATTGGTTGGGTTTTTTTTGTGAATGTGTCAGCACATTTGTAATTTCTTTAGATGTTTTCTCATTCATAGCAAGCATAGCAGTGGAAAATTACAGTTAATTTGAAATGATAGCGTGATGCCAGAACTTAGACAGAGGTTTGAAACATTATAGGACAAAAGGTGAAATCATTAATTCATTTGCAGTGAATATTAAATTCCTGAAATATGCATTACTCTCTCATTATATTTATATTTATGTGCTTTAATATGCCTGTAAATATTATTGTGAGTCTGAAGGAGCATTTGTGCCGTGTCCATGAGCATGTCAATACAGCCTTTCAAAGTAATTTGCACTTGGGCTGAGGCATAAGGTTATGGAGCCATCTGTCGTCATGAAAAATCATTAGAATAAAGAGTGTGGTACAATTCCACTCATGTTCATGATATGTTGCATTTCAACAACACCAGTACAAACACTTCTCTCAAATGCCCTTCATAGGCCTGACAGGGAAACTTGGAAAGATTCTTGTGAACAAATGATCAAATGCCAGTGGAGTCACACAGACCTAGGACTTCAGCCTGAAGACAGCCTTGTGGTGGCTCTTTGGGGTCTGGGGTGGGTTGCCCTGAAAGTTCCAGGGGAAGAGTTTCTGCCTCTAACAATAAAAGGAGTTAATGTTCTTGAAATGGCCTGAAGTTAATGTTTGATTATATATCCATTCTTCATTGCGTTTCTTGTATTTCTCCCAAATTGGACAATGAACATATAATCATAAACATCCAGTTTGCTATTCAATGAGATTATAGTAATTGTTTCTCAGTTCTCATGGCTTTCTATAAAGCTGCAAGAGATGAATTGCTTGTTTCTTTCTTTGGAATAGTACAGGATTTTTTTTTTTTTCTTGGTATACCAGAAAAGCTATATATCTTCAAAGTAGGAAAGTTTAGATCTTAGGGTTGTATTTTGCTGGAAACATTCCTTAAGATTCCTTGGAGGATGTTAGTAATGTACTTGTAGGATTTTTAAAGAAGCCAATAATAAAGAGACAGCACTACAGTCTGAGGACCCAATTACTGAAACACTTGTACATATGTTTACTTTTAAGTCATTAAGTACTGTGCATATGGAAAACATCATGTCCTTCATTTCTGAGCCTTGATCTTCAAATGTAAGTGTTGTAGAAGCAGGGTTTTTGAATTTTATCCTGTTAGATGCTGAGTACCTTATTTACTGTCTGATCTACTGGGAGATCTGCCTGCTCGATAGCTTGTAGCAGGTAACTTTGTTATCCAGGCAATCAGAAAGGAAGGAGTGAGTTTGCTTTAGGGTGTAAAAATATATTTTACTTGATGTTAATTCCTACATCTGACAGCATGACTGGCTCTGAATGACCTCCCAGAGGATGTCCTAGAAGGAATGCTATGGTAGTGTGTATTTTCCTGCCAAGAGCCTGTGACAGATGATCATAACTTTAAATTGTGTTTCGGATGAGACAGACAGAAGCAATAACAATGTGAATATTAGAATAAACCTTTGCTCATTTCAGGTGGATAATTAATGTTGTCAGTGGCTTGATCTGAGATCAAGATTTCTATAGGAGTAAGAGAAAGGTCAGACTTTAGACATATTTGCTGCTCTTGTTTGGTGTCTGAGAGTCTGTGTGCTATGTCCTCTTCTGCAGAAATAGCAGCTCTTTTGTTTTCCTCTGTAACGATGCCTGTAATCTGAACTTCTGCATTGGTATCTGTAGCTAAAGTTATTAATGAGGATTCTGACCTGCTTCAAATCAACCAGATTTTTTTTCCCTTTTAGTTCAGTTAATGGTCTTTCTGTTTTTTGCTCAATAGCCTGTTTGAAGAACAGCTTTTAAAAACCTGGGATTGGAAGCTGTGCTATATTGTCTGCCTTATGAGAAAACAGATGAAGAAGATGTGTTCATGTAGCCAAATCAATAGTTTTTTAACCTGGCTGTTTTAACTATGTTTTTTTTTTTGAAGGTGATTATCTCCAACACCAGATAGTCTGTCTACTGGGTATGGTAAAGGTGATCTCTTTTAGGTTATTTAGTTCAATTTCCAACAGAAGTGAACTATTCAGGAAGTGTATTTAGAAAAGTCTATTTTTCAAGAGTTCTAAGGCTAGAACAAAGACAGGAGATCATGATGGTGTGCTGCTAGGGCTGCCACATGCAGAAGTACAATAGCAAGAACCTCTGACTGCAGAGGAACTGTCGAAGCACTGTAAAATCAAGTTGCAGTGTGTGAAAGATCAAGCAGGTTAACTCCTGGGATTTTTTTCTATCAAGATGCTTTCTTCCTTCCATTCTGTTGCCTGCTGTCTTCAGAGCACAGTGGTATTGAGGCTCTGCAGATTTAAAACATCTGTCTTTCCATCTCCAGTGTACTACAGAAGGATAGATCTCAATTTAGTCCTAAAAAATTTAGCTGCATGCTAGGGTGCCTTTGCTTTTAGGATTTTTTTATTCTTCTTGAGGCTAGAGGTTAGGCAGCTATTTTCTATAGTGTTTTCTATATCATGACCCTATTATTATTTTTTTAAAAAGAGTATTTTTATTATTACAGAATTCAGATCTATTAAATTAAGTCTGGATTAAGAACCTAAATAATTTTGTATTGCCCAACTGAGTGTTTTCTTATGTGTCTGAATTCTGGTTTTGAGATGCATGAAAATACTGGCAGGCTCAGTATTGTTGTAAGGAAAGAGTCCATAGTGTTGTTTTAAAACATATTTGAAAATCGATACATTTTATTAATTTTAAATCGTTGTTAATGCGCTCATATAAAACACTGGAATTTTCATATTGTGATGAATTTGATTAATTTGGCTCATTGGGTACAAATAAGTCTGAACTAAAAATGTAAATACATTTAAAATCATGTGCAGAAGTGGGCATTAAAACCAGGTCTTGAGAAAAATGATAAAGTTTACGTTTTCAGGTTATATGATGCAAATACAATTATAATGTCTTTATAGGTACTCACCACAGGCTTAAGCTTTTGGGTTTGAGCTCACATAAAACTGTCTTAATTTAAGAGCTATGTCGTGTTAGTGTTGGATAACTAGTTCAAGGATAAATCTGTACTTTATACAAATCTGTCTGAGTTGGTGATGTTGAATATAATTTATATAGAAAGTATAGGTTTTTTTGTGAGAAACAGAGCAGTTTTATATGACAGCTTTAGTTGTAGGCATGGTTATTATCCTCTATTGTTGCATATATTCTCAGAATATTTTTTTTCCCCTTTGCACCTTACTTAGCATTTGAGGATTTTCTTTTTTATTTTTGTTTTCTGCTTACTCACAGTGTGTTGTTGTGTTGTTTGGAGGTCTCTATTGTTTGTAACCATTTTTGTAATCATAAAATCATAGAATTGTTTGTGTTGGGAGGGCCATTTTAAAGGTTATCTAACCCACTCCCCTTGCAGTGAGCAGTGAAATCTTCAAGTAGATCATGCTGAGGTCTTTGTTTAGATCTCTGATGTCTGCTGGTGTTTTAAAAGGAGGAAGGAGCCCACTATGTGTGGTGATCATGTTGTAGAATGGCAGCCAGAGATGACACCTTCATGTTGCTCTTTGGGAGGGCAGGACCAGAGGCTCGTGGCTTATTTCAGAAGTCCTTCATTAACTGGATATAGGATGAACCACTCTCATAACTGATGAGCATGGGATGCTGTTCATAAATAACATGCAATCAGCTTAGGTTAATAATAAGCAATATTCAGCTGAAATGTCAGCATCCAAGCAGCTTAGACAACATCTGTCTGAGCAAAACATGCAATACACATTCTACCCCTCTTTTACAGAACATCACTTAACCAAAATTCTTGGTTAACCAAAGTTTGCTTATCTCTCCCAGAGTTGTACAGCATACAGACATTAGTCAGCTTTGCTGAGCATAACCCCTGTAAATCTGGCATTTAAGCCAGCTGGCATATTTCTACTGTATTATGGGACTGATAACATGAAACACTGTTTGGAAGGAAAGGAATCCAGTGAGCCTTGGAAAAGCTGAGAAAATCTCTTGCTAACTAATAAAATAAATGAAATTTTAGCTGAAGGTTTTGATGGTCCCTCAAGACATTTGACTAGGCACAAAGATGGAGTTGTAGAAATGTGCACTGTGGCATATCTGCAACTCTCTCTATATGATGTATGTGTATGTTCCCATATAAATAATGATATGTGGGTGAAAATCACAGGAGAAATTATGAATACATTTCTAAATATAATATTCTGCCAGGATATTAAGTCCCTTTTTCAAGAACACCATAAGCTTCTTTGCACGAATAATTTATTTGAGAAATTTAATAACTCTGCTCCATGTTTGTGATCGTGCAAACCACCTAATTTGGAACTGTTTTCAAAGTTAACTTTTGTTTCTGATTTAAGACCTTCTTCATCTGTACTGGTCGGTGTCCAGAGTATTATTTATTTGTTCTTATTGCTCAGGCCATGGTTCCATGGAGTGGTAGCTCCTCTGCAGCCAGTAAAACAATTCATTTTGTTACCAAGCCTATTTTTCCCACTATTACCTTGACTTGAAGAATAGATTTGCTTCATTGTATTAGTGAGAATATTTTCTGACAGCTTTTGAGTACAGATCATTAAAAAATTACCAGTTTGAAGACTTTTGTCTCTCTGTCTCTCTCTCTCTTTTNATAGCTTATTACATCTTTCAACTTTCTAAATAATTAAATCTCCTTGAAAACTCATGGGAATTCTCTGTTGGATAGTACAGGTTGTAATTAAGCAGTTGTTAACAATTTTGTTGTTGATAAATTTGGGCACAACTCTGCTTTTGCAGATGCCAGTTGTCTTTATAGGTCTGATCTTTCTGCACAGAGAAAGACTGATGTACTCTGTGTAATGTTGACAGTTTTACACTGTTGTAAAACCAGAGTAACAGAATGCAAAACTGTGCCAAAATCCTCTGATAGCTATATGAATAGTAGAAGATTTATGGTATTTTTAACTGTCCATTTCTTTACATTTAATGGCTTCTGTTCTGTAAATGATGAGCTAGACAAGTGTTTTGTTGGCACTTGACAATTGATACCTGATTTAGGAAATTAATTGTATTTACTCTTTTCAAATAAAACAGGAACTTTGTATACTCTGGAGTTTGTCCAAGTCCAAGCCATGCTAAAAACAAAGACAAAGTTCTGTTTAGGAGCTGTCTCTGTAGAGCAAAGGATGTCTGAGGATGTTCAATCATAACCATCAGTATCAGAAAAGAGCATCATCATTTCCCAGCCATGCTCTTAATGGTAAGCTCTTAGTAATGGATTTCCAAGTAAACCCAGTGTATGTTATGGTTTTGAAGTTTGTTCATCAGCTGCCTTAGAGCCCCAGATATTTGCCTTTTGAGTCATTTATTTTTGTTCTTCTTCTCCCGTACCTTTCTTTTGTTTAGTTGATTTGTCGGTATGAAGATCTTCCTGGTCCATGGTTGAAATTACTGAATAGGGTTTTCCTGTGACTGTTAAAGTAAAAATATTTTGTAGAAGAGCAGAGCTGCTAATGTTAGTGCAGGAACGTCCCTCAGTTATATCTCAGTTTTAAGAAGAAGTAACCGAACCCGAATCACTTCACTAGAGCTTTGCATGTTACTTTATTCAAGACTAAAATGATGCTCCTGTAAAAGAAAATGTAAGAGACTGCAAAGGTTGCAGCCCCTCATATTTATATTTTTACACCTTGTATTTCTGACAGAGTCAAACCAGGCTACAAAACAGGCCATTTTATGTTTTTGAAAGGAGAGCTTTTATGCAGCAGAAATGTGAGCTGTGCTTAGAAGTGCGTGCTTCCCATGCTGATTAGAAAGGTAACCAGAGCTTCATTGTAGCACATGGGGCAATTCTTCCTCCTTAACTTTCAGTATTGAATACTACACACAGGTTAGTCTTCCTCAGCTGTTTACTCAGTAGAGGAAGAATTTTGCTTCCCTAAAAGCCTGTTTCCTCCTCCATTGAGACCAGCTTGCTAAGGAGCAGGAATATGTTCATGCTTCTTCATCATGCTCTCCTTATCCCAAGGCAGTAAAACAAGGGTTAGTGTAGCTCAGGACAGGAGTGTAAATACTCTGAATGTGTCCCTGTGGGGGCAGAGAGGGGCTACCAAAGTACCTCTGGTACTTTGGCACATTGAGCAGACTGACTTCTTGCAGTTTTAGAGGGATCTTGTTGTTCATGACATACTGCTAAGTAGGTAATAGCTAGATTGCAGGTTAATGCAGGGGGCAGGTTATTTTTCCATTGGATTAAAGCTTGCAGAAAATAGATGAACAGAAGAGGAAAGATCAGAATTAGTGGAGGAGAAGAAGTGACTTTAAGAGCTTTTAATCATTTTGCCTGAATTAAAAACCATCTGGTATTTTTAATTTTTTTTAGAATACATAAGACAAAAAAAGAGTCAGTTTCTATCATGGATTTATTTTTCTGCTTCAGCAACCAATATCCAATTATTTATAATGACGTATCAGTAGCTGTGGAGGGCTCAGATTAAATATGGTAATGGCAGTATTATATTAGCATGCAAACTTTAAAATGAGGTGGAATGAAATATTTTAAAGTAATCTTTTAGTCTCTTCTTTCTATTAACCTCTGAATTGCTTCAGCTCTTCTGTGCAGATGTGAATTTTTCTAAAGAACAGTTGAATATGAGTCTATGGAGGTTCATTCTTTCTGTAGGTGCCCTATAAGGTTCTCAGGCCCAGATTCATGAAAATTGCAAAATAATTCTATCAATAGGTTGTGTGTCAGCAATGTGAGTCCGTGTCCCATCTGTTCTGAGCAGTAAAGCAGGTATCTTTCTGATTTCCAATGTGTTTCACAGTGAATCAAGGCACAGTAAATGGGGGCAATTCAGACCCCATTCTCAATTCCTTGTTTATATTCTCTATGTGGAAATTCCCCTTCTGTATTTCTCTGAGCATTGCATCTCAGATGTGTTCCACTTTTAAACAAGGATTTGGTGCTGTCATCTTTTTGATGTTACTTCTTACATCATGTTATCAATGCTTACCATTCCAAGATCATGAGGGTGCTTAAAGAAGTCTTGAGATTAATTTTTTTCTGTTCTTCAGATGCATGTTATTGATTTTTGTGCCTTTGGAGATTTAGTGGCTTGTGTTTGCAGGCTTTTCTGCACCAGTCATGTGAGTAGTGCAGAAGTTTAAAAGAAAAACTTATTTTTTTGTGTAGCAGAACTGAAAGTCTTATGTCCTACAGATTTTTGTCCTGTATTTTCTAAACTCTTTGTTTCCAGAAAGACATCAGCTCCCTTTCTGTTACACTCCCACTTGAAAAATAGGCACCAGTTGTACAAAGTTCAGCAAGTCTAAAGCTACACATGTGCTGAGTAGCCAGGATAAGAATGTTGGTCAACCAGCTGGCAGCTCCATGCACTGTCTTAGGGCTGTTATGACCACAGTCCCAATGGAGGGGCCAGCAATTTCAGTTTCTGTCCTTGACCCAGACACTGATTTGTGTAAAACTTTAAGGAACTTAATTATTTTTGATACTTTTATCCCCAATTGTATCTTAAATCAGGCTGTAGTTGGAAAGATATTCATAGTTTGAAATACAGACCAGCATGATCATAAAAGCTTCCTTTTCTTAGGCAACTAGATTAAAAATGCAAGGGATGTGTAACTTCCATCACTTGGCACTTTGGGAAAAAACATAAATGTCATAAGAGTAAGGATTAAATTGTGAGACTTGGATAACAGAACTGTTCTGCTCATAAACTGATCTAATTTCTCAGATATAAAATGTGTGATTGGGCTGTGCAGTTTTGAGAACATTTTTCCTATTTACCATGGCAGACTATTGGCAAGAAGAAACAAAACTGCCTATTACATAGGCATGATAAAGCTGCAGCATGTAAATGGAAGTTGAGGTGGAAACCCCAGACAGGGGGCTTTCATTAGGAGAGTAACAGCCTCTGCTCTCCCCCAGCATTGCTATTCACTTCATATTGGTGATTTTATAACCACAGAAAGCTCTGTGAATTTAATTGCTGGAAGTTAGCTTTTATTTCTTTTAACAACATCTAAAATTCATGCTCAAGAGCACCAGTCATTCAGGAAATAAATCTTTGCTCCAAGTTAGCCTTTACAGGTGGTTTAAAGAAAATTTAGTTCCTTCCCACTTGGCCATGCCAACACCTTTATCTTCTTGGTGAGTTCAAAGTGAAAGTCTCCTCTGAGCTCACTGTTGGTGCTGATTGGCAAGCCTAGGGTGCTAAACAGCTGTGCAGGTGGCAAGCTTTGCCCCTGAGAGAAAGCACATCACCTCTGTGCCTATTATTTTGCCTGAAAATACGTAACTGCACCTTTCCCAGAAGTGGCAGCAATGAAAAATTGTACCACTTTCTGCATCAGCAATTTTAAATGCTAATTGTACATGCTAGTGGATAAACATGGGGGCTTTTCTAACAAGAACATAATTTATCTTTTTATCCCTTCATCATCATGTCCACAGTGTTCTAATTAATAGGTTTACTGAAGTCTATTGTGTGGTAACTTTGTGGTATTTCTACTGTTTAGTGTATTTTCTACAGTAATGTGCAACTTTGTTATGTCTTCCTAGGTTTTCTGCTTCTTTCCTCTGAACATATGTTATGCCATTTGTCAAGTGATTTAATAGCACCCCTTGACCTTAAAAATAAAATAAAGCTAGATCAATGTATAAAACTATGAAAAACTTTAAAAGCAGCCTCTACTGCAGCTTTTCTCACTCAATCCAAGAGCCATGAGACAGAATCATTCATTATTTGCTGTTCCTGCAGTAGGTGAAATGACAGGGAATGTCTCCTTATTTATCATAATGTTTAGTTTACATAATGGAAGGTTTAATTTTTGGTAAGGAGAAGTTATTAAAAGAAGGTACAAAAAGAGTGAACTGTTACAGTAAAGAATTATTTATCATATACTGTGTTAGCCAGAAACACTGATTACGTAGCCCATTGCAAGCACCTGTACCACTATCTTATGGTGTTCTTTATCACTGAACTAACAGAAATCATATTTACATTAGTGCTTAAATTCAATGGGAAAAAACAATGTGGCATGAATTTGACAGATGTACCATAAGAACTTAAACACCTGTTTTCTGTTTGGTAATTTAAGAGCTTTGGAAAGCACAAGCACAATGCAGACCTAGGGCATGTGTGACGAACATAATTTCTCTTTAAGATTCTCAGTCATCACATAAAAGCGATTTTAAAAAAATGTTTAGGATTTGTTTTTTGTTTTTTGGTTTTTTTTGCAATGTTTCAACTTTAATTTTCTGCTATTATGAAACTGATAGTTGTTAGTAATGTTTTAAAATTTGAGCAATTCCTCTATCATGTAGCATGAAATAATGCAGTGCTTGAATGCTTGACTTCCCCAGCTCAGTAATTTGCAGAGAGGGGCTGCTCTGTCTGCTCTTCAAAAGGGAAATTCTTTAGACCTATTTACAAGTGTGAATCCGGAGTGGTGTCTCAGAGGTCAGTGCATTGCCATATGGAAGCATATTTCAGTCTGCCTTTCATCCTTTCTGCTTGTGCTGGCATGGTCTGTATATGAGAAATGAGAGCAGAAAGAGGTGGGTGAAAGGGGGAGATAATATGCTTACCATATCACTGATATCACAAAAGATGGAAATGTATAGTGCATCATTTTAAGAAAGGATACTCTGCTCTCTGCTCTATTTGCTGAAGTAGCTTTTGCTTAGCATCTGAGGGACCTTTCTCTAATTCTTTACCCTTCTCTAATCCTTTGTGTTCCTCACTTAGGAAGCCACCTTCATGTGCAAGACACAATTTTTAGCAAAGTCATGGAGAAGGTTCTGTGATCAAGTTCAAGAAGTTGTTTCTATCTATCTGTGGGTCACCTTTTTATTTTTCTAAGATAGCAGTTGGTAAAAAACAGATAAGACTTTCTTGGGACCAGCTGTAATCCTGTGTCCCTGAGACAGCCGAGACCGAGGAATGCTTTCCTCCCTCCTCTCCTCTCCCCTGCATTCTCACCTGAAGAGGGAAGTTCAAGTGGAGTGACAGCCTAAGCAGTTTGGCTTGCTGAGGAATCTGCCACACTAGACATAATTTCAATTTACTGCTGTCCAGTACAAAATGAAATAGAGCTAGAGATCTGCCTCATGTCAGCTAGAGAGTTGTGATTCTAAAGGGAACTCTGCAGTGCTGCTGCAGTTGCACAGACCTAAGTGTGTGTGTACAAATACACAGCCAAACACGCTGAGGAAAGCAACTACAAGGCATAGCAAACAAAAATTTTCTTTTTTTTTTTTTAAAGTCTTCCTTTCTGGAGTTCATTTGCTCATCTAAAATAATACATATATTACTTTTTGCAATGAGGGGGTATTATCATGCAAATTCCACAACTATTAGCAAACCTTTCAGCAAGAAGAATTAACTCTTACCTTACTACTGCTCCTGGTTGATTCATAGGTGAAGTAAATAAAGTGGGTACTTGCATAGGCAAGTGTCTCTTTGCCTCCAGAAATTCTATGTTAGGATTTATCTGTTGTAGCTGGGAACTCTGGGCCTGCTCTGAACCAGGTGATTTTCCAAAGGTGAAAGTACAGGGTACATGTTGCTTTGCTCACTCTTACACAGAGCTGATCCAGGCTTGTACCTATTGTTACAATCTTATTTACAATTTGGGTTTCAGTCTCTCATTGAGCCTGCAGGCTGCATTGGTCCCTGGTAATGTCAGTGGTGGTTTGAACCATAGTTTGAAATAGTCTCATTTAAAACACAATAGATCTAATGAATGAAATGCAGGAGATAGAATCAGTAAACATAGAAGAACATGTTTTTTATTCTCTTATTTTTTGCATTGAAATAATTTTACAAAGAGCATTAAAATTTATTTCAGCCCCACACCTCCTGTGAACTACAAAAGCATTATTGACAGTGAAAGGGCATTTTTCTCTGTGCAAAAATATGTTCCCTGTGCAAAAAAAGGTTTGCTGGTCTGAATTTTCTTAATCAGTTCCTCTTTTCCTTGTTCAATGTGGTATTTCTAATCCATCTAATTTCAATTTTGGGTTTCAGATGAGAGAAAAAATAACTGCATATACTGTAAATTATTCCAAAGGTTTGTCACTTTTACGGTATATTCTGTTCATCTAATAGATATTCAGTTGAAAGTGTGGTGACAGAAATTGTAAATTGCTTTCTTTTAATGTTATCAAAGTCACATGCAGATATATGTGGCTTTTCTGATCCTGCATTGCACATCCAGGTGCAAAAATCCACTGAATATGCAAGCTCAGAGTCACTGTGTAGGAATCCATTTCCTATTGGTTGTTTATTAGGACTGCTAAGATATTTTTAGTTATCACTTTTGCCCAGAATTTTGTTCTGAAGGTTTCCATACATATCTTGAGTTTGCTGTTCAGTCCTGTTGGTTCTTCATAATGCATGTCTTTACCATGTCACCAGAGATGTTCCCATTAGCTGTTGGTTCCCTACTTAAAAATTGTTTTTCACATTCTCAGGGTTCTTTAACATGTTTAATATATGAGCCATGCTGATTTTGTGCCGTGCTACTTTTTCATCAGAGAGATAATAAGGAGAGGTATTTATTCAGAAATTAAAGCAAGTATTTTCAAAAGTTATCTTTATCTACTGAATTTGTAATATCATCACAAAATGGTATGAAATTTCCCAAGAAGACTTGTTTTCTATTAAACAGTGTTGGTTGGTATTAATCACGCTACCGCTCAATCTGACTGATTGCCTCTTTTAACACTATTTTCACAATTCTTCTTTACAATGAAGTCATGTTGAGATTATCCCATTTATTTCCTTGAAATGTTGACACATTGTGTTTTCATAGATTTTAGAATTTCTGCTGTATTGCAGTAGATATTACACTTTAAAGTACTTATCCAGAGAAAACCCTCAGACCATCCCTTAGAAATTGTAAACCACAAGTAATCTCCTCTTACAAATTTGAAAAAAAAAATAGTGTAGATGTTTGCTGTTCAATAATCTCCTTATTTGCTATTCAATTGACAGCATACTTTCTCCCTGAATATTAAAAAAAAAAATAAAAAATTCCTTTACATTATTGCTAATAATTCCTGTGTAGTAAGTGACATGCAGATAATTTTCATTTATTCTATGGTCTGTAATTCTTTTTCATTAAAAAGATGTCCCTTTTACATAATTTAATACAAAAATGTAATGGAATGATGACAGAATTCTCTTTTCTGTGCTTCCATGAGTTTGGGATCTGAAGGATATTGCTGTGGAATACTTAGCCCACAGTAGAAAGTGATGTTTGTATATTGTGAAGTTTAAAATTAATGCTACTTCATCATGATTTTCCTGTATTTCAATTAATCTTAATACAAAACTTACCCAAATAGTTGTAAGTTCATATCCTAAAGAAAACTATGAACATGAAAAAAGTGGTTGAAATGCATTTTGAAATTATGTTGCCCAACATTTGGTAGCAGTAGCATCTTATGTATTTCAAAATGCTTGTGTCTTGGGTACAGTTGGTTGTATTTTGTTTTAAAATCCATTTGAGTCTAAAGTTCTGCTTTTCTGGTTTCTTACACCTTCTTTAAAATTTTGTTTTGACATTGACAAACTGAACGTACAAATTCCAAGAGAATTCTCATACTGTGTTCAGAAGATTTTCAGTAGCCCAGGCAACTGTTTGCCAAGAGTTTGAAATGCTGGAAACTTTTTTTCCTTGGAACAGGACATTTTCACACGCTGAAAAATTAGAACATAATTATTTTTTAGTTTTAAATAAAAATCCAACATATTTGAATTCTGCATCACAAATTCTATTTCATTTCTCTAGCAAAATGACCATGAAACTTTCTTTTTGCCTAGGTTAGAAAAGAATAAGTTATGTCATTCTTGTTTGCTTTGAAGAGCTATCTGGATTTTGAAAAGGCAACACTTCCAGATTGCCTGGTTTGAAATAAAGGGTACTAATGCACTTGTAGTATTGAAATTATAATCAAGGGACTACTAATACTTTTATTGTTCTTGAGCTTGTACCTGAAAGAAGAATCATATCCATACTTTGCAGCATATTGCCAGTTTCCTTAAGGGTTTTTGCAGCTGCATTGATTGTTGCTGCTAATTGGGAAAGTAATTGGAACATGCCTGCCTCTTGTGTTTTACAGCACTGCCCTGTCATTAGCAAAAGTGATGCCCTCTGACCCTGACACCTCTCAGAGGTCAAAATATATCATTATATTGGAGTGCAGTATTTCATAACAAAGGCCATAGCAGTAGCATAGCTTAAACATTTGGGTGGGTTTTTTATCAAAAAGAATAGCTTATCAAGGGAAAGAATGACCTGCTAACTATATTTATCTTACACTTTGAGTAACTGCTGGCAAAATACAGAGTCCTGAGACGTGCTGTGTAAATATTTTATGAAGGAAGCTTCTCCAGCAGAGATGTTAATAATTTAAAATATGATGTACTACATACTGAGTTTTAGGCATAGACATTTAGTAATAAATTTGTATTTTGTATGAAAGACTAGTAAATTACTCCCTTGCCACATATTTTGTGTTACAATTGTGTTTGCATGTCTTCCTTCATAAATTATGCCCATGTATATATATGTCACAATAAACTTGGATTTTTGAACCAGACATGATTCCAAGGTTCATTTAGAAAGGATTAGGAGTCACTCCTAAAAATTATGTAGCCTCCAAGTTAAAAGTGTCTGCCTCTAAGAATATTTTGTTGGAGTTGTACATTTATTACTTCCTCTGCAATTCAAGGGAGAGCAGTCCCCCAGACATGCAACTATTGTTTTTAAGTCAGGTTTCTTTCTGTTAAGCATGGCTGCAGCAAGGGTAGCATTCCTCTTTGCCTTGGCAGTCAGTCAGTTGGAAAAGTTGGCCAGGAAACTGAAGACCTACTTTGTAGATACTTTTCTGTCTTCTTTCGATTTAGCCACATAACTCCTCTGGACTGAGTTTTAAATTCACTTTGTTTAGAAAACTAATTTATGGTATTTGCATACCACTTGAGTGCTTTGGGTTGTTTCAGAATAATGTTGTGGTGATAAATATTCACATTATATTTCCAATTTTCACAGTATTCATGCTGGGCAAACAAAGTAGATAGACCACACAACAATAAATCAGTGTAAGGACGGGCTTATAAATGTGTCAGTCGAAATATCTTCTAATTCTTCAGGTTTAAAATTTTATTTTCCAGTTCTGCTGTTTGTATTGTACTCTTATCTTTTTGTCCTTAGTTGCACTTGCTATATTATTATCTCATGTTTTTTTAATAGGAAATTAAGTCTCTGTTCTATGTAGAATTAACCAGAGAGAGCATCCAGAGCATTCAGTTATTTTCCAGTTTGTCAGAATAGGTTTGCCGTTTCATACGTGTATGGTATTTATGACTGCAATATAATAAAATATTTAAAGTTCATATTATAACTCTTCTGTACTAAAATTCAGAACATCTTCTGTCAGGTAGAAGTATTACATCTCAGCATTAACTCTGTCTCTCTGCATCAGATAATGCTCTCTTATTTGTGTTTGTTAATAAGTGCAGACATTCATACTTTATTACCTGATGGGGATGTAAGAGACAGAATATAGATTTTTTTCCCTAAATTAGAAAATTATCTGAACGGATGGTTGATTAATAATCATTCTAAATTGAAGTGCTTTCATAAGCTACCATACAGAACCTCATTTTTAAAAAATCAATCTTTCAAAGCTGTCACTTTTGTCATTTGTTAAGCATTTGTTGAGGAGGAAAGAGAATATTTGTCCTAATTCTGAGCTCCCTAAGCTGTGCCAAGAAAAAGAAAAAAAAAAAAAAATTAGCTATCCCACTAATGCACTGTATTGCAACAGAGATTAAATTGATCAGTCTGCTTAGGCATTTCCAGGGTGTCCCTTGCTGTAATATCTGGGCTCTGTATTGATGTGCTCCACAGTGCACTCATAGGTAATAGAAGATACTTCAATAGCTAGCAATATATCTAATTCCACAAATGACTTTTACCGTGGTGGATTATTGAAATCATAAGCCTGGTGTTTGAAAGGGCTGAGACTTTGGTGAAATGCTAAGAGGAAAGGCTGAGCATATTTCTCTACTTGTGACAGCCTATTCTGAGTACGTGATGGCTCCGAGCCGGCCCAGGAAAGTTTCCCACAGAGGTTTATTGCAGGGCTGGGACTGAGAGTGAGGGTGAGAGACAGTGATTTATAAGAACTGATCCTGGATCTGTCATCTACTCTTTGAGTGGTTTTAACACTGAATTCTGCTGCAATTTCCTCTTCTTAATGAGCCAGTGAGGATGAATCACTTAATGTTTGAACATATCTTTTAAAATGTTACAGGCTGTTCTTTGTCGACTTTCATTAAGCTTTTATTTTAATCTAAGAAGACCAGTCAAACACAAAAGATATGCAAAGTACTTCATATTTTGGCAAAGCCTGTTTAGAATACTGTACATGGATAAAGAGAAAGAAAGAAACAGAGAAAACTGGATCAAAGAGCATTTAAGTGCATTCTCTGAGCTCATGTCTCCTGGTATGACTGACCTGAAATACCTAATGCTGAAACTTCTTGAGGAGAATCTGATCCTGGGTCTTGAACAAAGTGCAGCACAGACTGGGTAGGAATTTGTAGTTTTGCTTCAGGTGAACTTCCTGTCATAATGGATGTGTTCAATAAGCTCTAGTTATTGAATTTAAACAGAGTCTTGGTTCTTAGAGCAATTCAAGGAGTTTTGAACACTGAGACCCAGCAAATGCCATTTTTGACCTCTTAATAAATTATAAATACATGACTCAGGGGCTCAGAGCATGGATGCATTGCATTTTCTCTCTCTTGAAAACAGGGAAGCAGAGTCAGGGAAGGGACACTTATCTGGGGAGAATTGTTCTTTGTTACTTTCTTCCTCTGTAGGTTCTTTTATTGCATTTAGACATGCTGTAAACAAACACCAATCTCTCTCATCTGTCACATTAACTCGCAGGCTGCTCAGCAGTCCTCAAAGTCTCATAAAGGTCGTAACATTTCTTTAATCATATCTAGTTTACTTTTCCTGTGACTGCCCATTTTCCATGCTGTTGTCTTGAAAATAAAGTATGTGATATTAACCTTTGGGTATTTGATTTGTTGGTATTGCCAAGAGGAAGTTGAAAGCAGACAAGATCACAGTTTGTTGTTTGTATTTGTTGTTCTGAACTTATGGTGTATTTAATTAATCTCATGCTTCATGTCATCCATTAGTCACCTGAAAAGGCCAGAATTACTTTGACTTTTCAAGGCAGGTGGTTTGGGGACAGGGCTTTTGTCTGAAGTTTCAGAGCTTAATCATGTCTTGGGAAATGCTGATGCTCCTTGTTGCACTTACAAACACGGCTTGGGTACTTCCCACTAAAACTCAGGAATGGACTGGACACCCCTTTTGAAGTGAAGACACATTTTCCTAATGTTTTATAGTTGGGGACCTCTTTGGGAAAGGGAAAGGTTTGTTTTCATTGTAATGTGTAGTTCTCAAAGCACCCATGTAGACATTTTATGTAGCCTGTCTTGCTGATGCCTGTAGTCTCTGTCTGTGGCACAATGAGTTTCATATACTTTTACTGTCTTTTGTATGGAGAGTTTTAATTTTTTTCTCGGAGTATTTTGTAGCTTTACAAAATACTACTTTTTGTAGTTCCCGGCTAGGAGGTGGAAAAGGAGGATTTTTCTGGAGTAGAGTCTTGCTAAGCCCTAGGCTACAGGTTGCAGGGGTTGGTGGATTTTCCTGAGCTCCCAGTCCTATGCTGTTAGATGTTCATCTTCTGAAAAGGAAAACCTGCTTTTATGCACATACTGTTTTCAGACTAAAACCAAAGGAACACTGTATTTCCAAGTATAAAGGCTGTGATCTTGGAGGTCAAACTTGCTTTATTTCACTGCACATTCAAAAATGGAATGAAACCAACTTTCTATTAGATCTCAGCTCCTCAAATGTTTTTTTCCTCCATTAACTTTCCATCTCTGCACACTTGTGTGATTTGTCCAGTGGTTTGTCTCCTCTGTACTTCTGAGTCTCTTACCTGAGTCTGGTTCCAGTTAACACATTTGTCTTCACCTTCTTAGTCTCATTCTCGTAGACTTGGGGGTCTTTTCTGAAGTTTGGCTTCTACCAAAGTCCTCTTACATCAAGTAGAAAGAAACCTCTCCAGGGGTCATGTCCTCTGGGATCCTTGGGTATCTAAGGTAAATTTTACACCCATCATTCATAGTCTCTGTGTACTGATTTTTCTCCCTAGAGTAAAAACTGACAAGCTTTCACTCAGACGTTTATCTTTAGATGTCTGAAATTTAAGTGAGATGATTCTCACATTATTTATAGCTTCTTTATAGAATCCCTAAACCCCATTCTTTTTTCCATATTTTCCCTGTACCTTCTCCAGTAATTTTGTCACATTTTATTATGCTATTCTCTATTGCCCCTTCAGATTTATGCATAAGTACTTCATCAACCTTTAAATCTCCTGGTATCTCCATAAACATATGTTTGTTCCCCTTCTTCCCTCCCTGTAGTTCCCTTAAGTCTCCTCTATTTTAAATTTGCTTCTCAAAAAATTGGTTTCTCCCATATGAGTTCTCCCCAATCTTTTTCACTTCATTTCTGTAACAGGTGATCTGCAGAATAAAATAAGAGCTGAGAGGCAGAGATGTCTTGGATAATGTCTTTCTTTCTTTTGTGCTAGCTAAAACAGGATTAAGGAGTACTCAGCCATTTTTCACTGCTGTGCTCTCCTCGCTTTTCCCCCTCCCCAGCATCCTCACAACCCAGTTCCCTTGACTTTCTTCTGCAGAAGGCAGGTGGTTGGATGCCCTGAAAGGAAAAACCATGGAGCTAAACTCTTGAAGAGCAGATGTGTGTACTGACCTGCAGTAATAGCCTAAAACCTCTATAAATCCTTTCCCTTTACACAGAAACAGCTCTCTCACACGATGGGCATTAACATTTGCTTCCTACAGTGGCCAATTATTGTTTAAAGTCTCTGACACATAAAACTAAAGTCTTTGGGAGAGAGTAGGTAGGGGAAAAATATACATTCCATTCAGCAAATTTGGTCTACTACCATATGTTTTTGCTCAGCAGCTTCTTTTCCTGACTTTAAATGCCATGGTTGCAGCAGCAGCACCTGCCTGTCCCAGACTTCCCATGAATACTCCTGATCATCTCTGCTTCACTCCCTCTCCATCTCAGACACCCTTTGCTTGCTAGTGGAGAATGAAGCAGGAGGTGAAGTGTTTCTTTCTTGTTTCTCATCTCCCTTACATGCATTATACTTGAACAAAACTCTCACGTTGTTTGAACAGAGGAGGGAAAGGTTCTTGTGAAGGGATCAGATTTTAAGCAAGCTTCTTCTCTAAATTCTTCTTACCAGCCACCAGCTTCATGGTGCTCCGTGTGCCATCTGAGATGAGGGTTGTAGTCCTTTAATCGTAACACACTTCTTTTATCAATTCAGTCAATAAATGAATGATATGAAGTGTCAAGGTTTACAAACCACTGAACTCTGTTCTTGTATGCCAGTGTTCTCTTACTTGCTTTTCCCATTGAAAAGTAATTGCTTGGAGCACCAGAAGTGATTACAGAAGGTGACACCTTTATAACCAGCCTCAGGATCTTGTTCTGAGGAAAAACTCAGCCTGTAAAGTGCTGTATGCCTCCCCCAGCAATTATGCTGTTGTATCTAATTTCAGAAAGCATAAATTGCCCATTAGTTCTGAAGAGGATTGGGGTTTTTTCACCAGTGGTATTGAAAGTGGATGCTTTTCCAGTGGATTTCTATATGGCTTTCACAGAGTTGTAAAAATAAGAAATAAATTATATCTTTTTATTTCTCACTATTTTTTTCTTTAATTTAAAACTTAATTATTTTATGATAAAATTGTTGATGAGCAAAGTTTAGCAAACCCTTGGAACCTCCTAAAATAAAGGTTTTCATTTTTCTATATTAAAAATATTTCATTATGAAGGTGTAATTGTAACATATTATAATTGCAGATCAGGCAATTCAATCCATGATAAAATATTTTAATGTGTTTAACAAATTTTTTCGTGTCGATATCGCCATGTAGCATGGATATGGTCTTCTGTGGCAACTTATTACTGAATGTTATCTCTCATAAGGCAGTATATTCTTACTTCTGCTTGAATTTTTGTGGTGCACATAATGAAATACCTCTTTTTGCTGAAAAATTCAGTATTGGAGAATAAGTGGATAAACCACTTCAATTCCACTCCATGAGAGCCTCTAGCAGTTTGGGAGCAGCACAGGAGCTTCTTGAACTGATCCCAAATGCAACATGTACAGTTCAGGTGAATTAAAGTGAGTGTTATGATTTAAGGAATAATGAAGTATTTAATTTTGGTAGATGATTTTAGCACAATGTTTTCCACCATTTCTGCATCCTAGCTTTTTCCAAAGCTGCTTCTTTCGTGGAAGAATTTAGCATTTGACTTTTCACCCGAGTCTGAATTTTATACTTCATTGAAATTCCAGTTGTTAACTGGTCTTAGAAATCAGTAACCTCCAGTGCATATTTCTGAGGCAGGAAATACATTGAAAGCACTGTCTTTAGGAAAATGGTATGTGTAGCCCTCAATATGATCTATTGATCTGTGATCTGTTGTTAACACAATGTCATTTTAAGAAACTTGATTTGAGGCAAAAGAAGTTCCCTGAAATTATTAAACCAACATAATAGATGTTGGATGAGAAACTGTGGGACAGTACTGAAATACATAGTATTCTGCCCTCTTCCATGCCCATGTGGACATAAAGAAGAAAGAATTTCTCTTATTTTCTTCCACTTGCTGCTCCTATTTGTGCTGTTCCAGGGTGGCAGTGACTGTCTCACAGAGACTCACTGTGTTCCACAGGGAAATGGGCCAGATTCAGGGTGTCCTGGTGTATCTTCCACCACAGGCACTAAGAAACCACAAAGCAGGCTGGTTCCATTCATCACTGTTTGCTTCTTGGACCCCGGCTGAGGAGGTCTGACCTCAAAGCTTGTGGCAAAGCAGGAATTTGAGAGCGTGGTAGATTATTTGCTAGATATGCTTATTTAGATAAGAGGCACCATTGAGTCTTTCTAGATGAAACTAGAATAGTTGTGATGACATTTGTTTTACCGTGAAAAGTGGTCTGTCTTTCATGGAATATTAAAGGGAGAAGACAATGTCAATTTTCAAAGCAGGTCTATTTGGACAGCAGTCAAATCCAAACTACTAGGAGAACAAGAAAATAAAATTGCAGCTAACTATAAGGGACCATTGTGTTAACATTGGAAAAAAAGCAGTGTCTGAAATGAAATTGTGAATAGGAAATTCTTGGATGACTGAATATCTGAACAGCTGAGCACAATGTGAGCAAATAACTTTGTGTTCCATGCACCAAAGCCTGAGTTTATTTTGAAACAGAGCGCAATAATTGTTCAAGACTTTCAGCTGTCTTCATGTGACAGGCCAGGTGTGCAGAGGCTCATTCATGTATGGCATTGTGCATTTCCTTCATAATTGTTGAGATCATCCCATTTGTAGGATCTGTAACCCCATACTCCAGCATAATAAAAGGGAGTCTCTGGGGGGGTTGGGGGAACTGAAAGAAGTCTCTTCATAAAAATAAACCTACCTAAGCTCAATAGGGTTTCCTTAACAAGCATTATTAGGAACTGACTGATCAGCAATACTACCAACTTACATCTGGCACTTAATTTCCCAAAGATACAGCTTTTTCATTATCTTAGAAAAAAAAAAAAAAAAAACAAACCCTGTATGCTTATAGGGTAAATCTTACTCCTTCAGTGCACTGTTCAATTGTTCAATATATAATCTTTTCTGTTAGCTCTCTACACTGCAGCATGGGATGCTATGGATCTAAAAAGTAAGTGCCTGAACCAGAACAACAGAGAAGTGTAACAGATATTTTCAAATGTACCCAGTGCCTTACAGAGTAATTCAGTTTTCAATTAATACACAGCAGCAAAGTACAGATGGACAAAAAATTACTGGAATTGCATGTACTTCAGTCACCATGAAATCCAGAAGAATGCTGGCTGACCATAGATGAAATCTGATTTCTGAAATAAGGTGTATTAAACAGTTGCTTTCAGAAGTTTGGGGGACAATGACTCCTGATTATAGGCAGAAGCAACAGAGCGCCTGCCGCTTTTCTCCCAGTTCCCTTATGGAGAAGGGAAGAATCAGGCAGAACCCGTGAAAAGTGACAGCTCGTGTGAAGTCTAATCCTGCTGGTTTACCACTGAGGATAGTTTTAATTTCCAACTGCCAATGGCATTTACTGTTCTGTATATAAAATTGCCCTTAGCTGGTATTTTTTGACTGCTGATGAGCTTTATTCAATTACTTCCTGGATACTCCCAGCTCCTGTTGACTTCTGGGGGCACTGGGGACACTGCAGCTGTTAAAAAGGGCTCCTTGAAACATGTAAATGAAGGGATGTGAGTACTGGTTCTCCTGCACTGCTTGAAGTCAACTTCTAGCTAGGTTGGTTACCTGGGAAACAGCTGTCAGCACAGTGGAAAGGAATCTATTTAGCATGGTGGATAGGTGATGGTTTTCCAAAAAAAGAGAGAAACAGCAAAAAACCCCACCACTGCTCTATGATTTAGGTTTTTAAGTATATTGTGAAAGAAATAGGAGTTAGTGTGTTCTTTAAAAGTTTGTTAAGAATAAATTATTCCCTAAACAAAATAGTCTCGAACTGCAGAAATGTTTAATTACTGTGAAGAGCCTTTTTATAAGGGGTTTAAATTTCGGCAGTAGCTCAAACTTTGTTTGTAACAACAATACTAAAAATAACATTCTTTTCATTTGTCAATTACCTTCAATTAATATGCTGCAAAGATACCAAAATGGAGAATAGTTTGTTAGGTTGTTGACTTTTTTTATCTTCAGGATTCTTCCAGTAGCACTAATCTGAAGATCAATCCTCCGCTGAAGTTAAATATTGTTGCATTTTTTCAGATAGTGTTTCCTGCACCTGCAGCAGAGACAGGTTAAGAATAGCTTTTCCAAAGTGGTGAGAGTTAAGAATTCCTGGCTTATGCACTGTGGTCAGATTCATTGACCCATGTCATATCTCAAAGACAAAAGCAGAAAAGACAGTGAAATGAAAATGCTGGGTGTCTTGGCACCACTTATGCATTTCTGATGGCCTAATGATAGCAGCACTATCAAAGCTCAAGTTGTCACCTGTATTGTTGTGCAGTTTCCCTCTTTTTAGAGGGGGTTTCATGCTGCTGTTTTGGCAGAGGATAACCACATCTCTTTGAGCTATAAAATGGGTAAAAAGTACATGCCTGCCTATCTTTGTTCATAAATTTTTGCTTTAGCTCTTAGTGTTTCAATTTGAGAAGGACTGTGAGCATCTCACCACTGATTTGTCTTCCTCATGTGATCAAGTGGATTTCCAGACTCTCATTGCAGAGGTACTTTCTTAGGTTCCTCTTCTACCTTACCCTGGTTTCCTTAAGGCTGCCTGAGGATCTAAATACCTCTTGTGTTGATTCACAGTGAGTGTAGGACACCCTAGGGACAAATTTCCATTGAAAAAGCCATACTCCTGCCTTTTCCTCTGCCCTACATCATGTGTCCCTGACTGTGGTAGAGCTCACAGAGGGATCAGGGCACTGATCTTCCTGAAAGCAAGTCCATTTGAACAAAAGACTAGAAAAGAAGGAGGAAATAACATGATTTTTCATTCAGCTCTTTGATTTGGATAACTGTAATTTCATGAGTGCTTTGTGGCTCAAAGGCTGGGACAGGAACATTCTGCTCAGAGAGCAGAACTTCAACATCAGGTCAAACAAAGAGTGAAACACACTGCAGTTGTCTTAGGCAGTTTTGTGAATCTTAGCCTAAAAAGCTTATGTGATTATTTTATAGTAATAATCTCCCTGTCATTTAATTTAATCCTGTAGAAGCCAACATGTCTGTACCCCGACACGTAGTGACATTCTGATTTTTTTTTTTCAGGACTGTATTTTGAAAAACTCCATTTAGTCTAACCACTTAGTCCATCAGCTGGAAGATTATCATCTCAATGTCCCATGTATCCTTGTCCAAGATCTAATATTTCTCAAGCTTCCAATAGGCTACAAAAATATAAAATACCATTAGTTGGGAACACAACTGCTCCATAACACTCAGTTTCCATTGCTAGTCTTGCTGATCAATATCCTTAAAACCACAATCCTTAGCTTAAGTTAAATAAAATTGTCCTGTAGGAAAGATAGGAAGGAAAAACATCCTGGAATCTATTTGAAGGCAACTACAGCTAGCTGATGAGGGAGCAGATGATGAGAGGAAATGATGCTAGATGAACACAGCCTGTTCCATGAGTTCATATTTTATGGTTCCAGAAAGAAAAGTACTTATTCCAAACACCATGTCTATGGTTTTACTTTTGGATCTTTTTTAAAGCAGTCTCATGACAGCATTATTGCCTCAAAACAATTAAGCCCACCTAAATGAACCAGGCCTAGGCTGTATCTATTCCTGCAGAAGGAGAAGCCAAATTAAGCACAAGAGGTGTCTATGAATAAAATGACATGGCATGAAAATGTTCCTCCTCAGAAAAGAAAAATTTCACATGGTTATAAGCATAAGTTTGTGTTAATTAAGGACACATCTAGGGCTGGAAGGCTTGAGAAATTGATATTACTCTACAGAATATATATGATCACTCCTAAGTATGTTGTGCCTGTAACTGCATATTACTATATGCTCCACACTATACTTAGCAAGTCTGTCTGTCAGAAAGCTCTAATTGCTTTATGTGTGAGAACATTAAGCTGCAATAAATTTATATACACAGCTGTTCCATTACTGTGGAACAAGTTTTATCTCCTAATAAATTGATGTTTCTTTTTAGTGTCAACTCAACCCAAAATTTACACCCAAGAAGGTGAACCTTAACATCACATAATTAGTTCAGTGACACCAGTGGTAATAGAGGGTATACACTGCGCATCTCTTAAACATATTGATGGAAAAAAGTTTTGACTTCTGTTAATTGTTTCATGAAAGCATAATTGTGATTAAGAGCAGCTTTAATTGGAAAAGGAAAAGGAATCACGACCTTTAAACATACATTGCAAATAGCATGTCTGCATTTACAAGGAGATGCAGCATAACGGGAAAAAAACTAAAAGCCTTCTTTATAATAGAGCAGAGGGGAAAAAAAGGCATTGTGGCTCTGTGTCGAGTCATATTTAGGTTAATGGAACAGAAGCTTAGACTGCCCTGGACTTTTGATTAATATTTAATTAATCTTCTGTAGAAGACTCTGATTTGAATTAAACTGGGTACTAATAAAGGAACCAATTCACCAAGGAGTTCACATAAATTTGACCTGCCATTATGAGAATTTAAATTAAAATGGCCAAAGTTTTGTTTTCGGCTCATTTTATGCCTGGTCTATATCAAGTGCAAGTAATTTACTAGGAGTGATGTAACTGGAAAAGTGCAACAGGAACTGGTCACCAGTAATAGAGCCATAGCTACAATATGACATGCCATTTGGTTTGTTTTAAGTAAGTACCATGAGCAAAAGAGTTGTATTGTTCTCTCAGTACCAGCTTTTACTGCTGGAAAAGAAGAATTTAGCTATACACAACAAAGGGAAGTATCATTTGATTAAAAAAATGCCTGGAATGGTTTCTGGGAGTTGCTTATACTTCTACATTTTCTCTTAATCAGAGTGGCATTAAAAATGATGCAAATGAAGTCAATTCCCCAGGTGCTGTGACTTTCTTGACCTCCCTTCCCATGTGTGTAGGGGTGGCTGAAGTAAGTTTTGCCTACTGTGATGACAGGGAGATGTTAAACTGTCTCATGAAGAATTCTCCTTTTTATCAATCATGATGGATTGTAAAAAGCATCTACCCAACTTCAACATAGGAAAAATGAGTTTGTAGTTACCTCATTCACAGTTTTTTCTGCCAGCTCTTTTCATAGTCAGGGTAGATACCATCACCATCTTGTGTGCTAGTCAGCTCCTGACCTAGCGAGTAACTTTGACGTGACCCTCTCCATTAGTTTGGATGATACCTAAATCCCACTGAATTTCTTCAAGTCTCATTACTAAGTTCTCATTCAGGTACTCTGACTTCAGCCTGCTCTAATATCTAATTCATCTGGTTTTGGGTGTCTCCAGGGTAGTCCTGTATAGCTTGGCTCCTTTTGCAGTCAGTCAGTCACTGAGCTGAGCCCTCACTGCATGCATTTGTTCTGGGGAAAAGGAACATTTCACAAATGTGTGTGTGCCTCCATTGTGCAAGAGCAAATCTGTTCTTAAACTGTGAAATCTTTGGCTAAGGTCTGGTTGTAGGCAGTCTGTGCAGTGTCTGCTGCAGATAGGGGTCCTGCTATTTGAGTAATGCTTAATGATGCAGAAATCTGGCAAAAATAATAAAAAGTAAATAGCAAAAGTGCAGCAAAATCAGATCTTTGTGGGGCCTGCTTACTAAGGATATTTATCATTCTTTCCTTACATAGCCTCTAATTCCTGGTTTTGGTTTCCCTGGAAAGCAAATTACTGTTTAGCTCAAGTGGGAAAATTCATGGGAACTGAACTTAATCTGAGCTAGCAGCATAGCAACATAAACTGTTCTCTGAAAGCTATGTCTTGCCTTAGTTCTTTTTGAAAATTCCAGTAGATACTCATGGAGTTTCTCTCACCATTTTTATGGGAGAAGTAATTTGTAAAGAAGGCTGGAGCTTACACAAATTATGCACAATGTCTGGTACTGCTTCTCTCTTTCAGTCACACATGAAAAAAAATAGTGTGACCTGTTACCATATAACCCTTGAATTACAAAGTTAGTACTACATTATGAACTTATTTCCAAGATTAATCTTAAATACCAGTGCAGTTTTGTGCTGATGTTTCATTAGTCTGTCATTTAACAGCTCATTGCATTAATAAGCCTCATTGTATTGAAAAAGTTTTTTAAGAAATTAATTGCAATTCTTATTTTTAAGATAATTGAAGAAAGTGCACTGAATTTTAAAACAGAGGTAGAAAAAAGGTGGTAGAAAAAATAGTTTTAATACCTCTAAAAATAAATGTATTTGTTAAAATTGACATAGTCTTGTATATGTGCCTTTCAGACATTTCAGCCTACTAGGATTTTGCCTAGTGAAGAATGGTCAATGCCAGTAGAAACAAGTCTATAATTTGCATTAAATGGAACTGGCTGTGCAGTATTGCTTATGGTAATAGCTTCAGTTACTTGCTTATAATATTTCATCTTGTCTTCTGAGAGTATGAGAGAGCATTTTGTAGATATGTGTCAAATTCTTCAGGTCAGTTGGGTTCATAGTTATTTAGGCTCACAGTTCTGTAGTTTAATTTTCTTCTGTTGGCAGAAGTTCTCCTTTGCTGACAATTCCCAAAGAAAACTCTTAAAAAAGATGTGGAGAGTGTTGGAATGTCAGGGTACAACTTAGCCTTCTGTCACTTCTTTAATAATTATAAATTTTCTCGTGTTGTAACAATTAATTCCTTCTATTGGAGAGTGATTGTCTATGAACTATAGGTGGCCTGATTAGCTATTTCCCTGGAATATAAATTGTTGCTATCAGTTGTCTGAAAAACTCTGTTATTATCTCAGTGCGATTCTGTCATCCCATCAATGCCTTCAGATTCTTAATCCTGAAATAAGAGAGGAAGGAAGGAAAATGTCTTAAATAATGAGTTGCAATGGCAATTTTTTTTTTTGTTTTGGGGGGTTGCTTTTCACAGATATTTGTTTACTGTATAGATCAAATGCTTAGCGTGTCCTTTGACAAGTGCAGTCCATTAAATGCTTTATTCATGAACTGGGATCAAGGGATTGTCTCAGTTCTAGCCTGCTCTCTGAAATAAGATAATACAAGCAATTTCTGTTAAGTATTATGGTTTAGGGAGTGCAGGGAAAAGAAAAAGTTCTTTAATCTCTTTTATCAGATTTGAATGGCAGTAAAATCTTATGCATTAATGCTTAAAATTCGAGATTTTATCAGCAATCATTTTAGTAAGTAGAACTTGAGCTGCTGTGCTGAATAAATATACTTCTCAGTACATGTAATGTGTTGATTTCCCTGGAGCTTGTCTGTAATTTATTGTAGAGAAAGAATGAAGAAATAGTAAATAACAAAAAGAAGAAACTGAGTGATATATCTGTAAGTGGACATGTTCCAATTGGTATGAAGTGCATCTTTCTGGCAGCCAGGGAGAGCTTACCAGATAATTTATATAGCAAATTGTTTCAGAATGAATCCCTGCATTTCATACTGGTAATAAGAAGCTTAGAGCTGAAAATTATTCATTATTTCTTCCCCCAAAACCTTGGTCAGATCTTCACATGTCCATAAAATCTGAAAGCTCTGTTGGATTTAGTGGGTCTAGACAGGTTTGCACTAGCTAAAATTCAAGCCCAGAGATGCATTTTAGAGCTCTGTACAGGAACTGGCATTGCTGTTCTTTAGTTAGAATTACATATGTAGCAATTTCCATTTCAGCAAAGCTCACAAATTAGAAATCTCACTTTTTTAATAGCATTCAGGAAATATTTCTGGTTTCTGTACAGGGACCCATGAAGCGAGTGCACGTCAGACGCTCCAACGGCAGCAGAAGGTTCTGGTTTACAGCAGCGTTTTTGCTGCTGGGCCTCCTGCCTCAAGTGTCTGAAATTGAATTACAGTACAATTTATTATATTTATTATCATGCTGTAGAAGAAAAGGCATTTTCATGTTTTATGATCTGAGGCCCTGTACTGTATGAGTAGTCTGTTACATTTTGGGGTATCTGGCCAGTGCAAGTTTGAGCATCAGTAGTGTGTGCTGCACAGTCATGTTTGATATCTGCAAAACTTCTTTTTTGCATTTGCCACTTGGTCTGAAATATTTCAGATTAAAGATGTCAGAAAAAAGCAGTATCTTAGAAATCCAACTAGGTAATGATGACAAAATAAAGTGATATCAGTTTGGATATATTTTTAACAGGGTGTCAAAACACATTGTCATCAAAATCCCCAGAGACACCATTATGGTGTCAAAATGAAACGTTATCAACCTAAGACTACAAGAATAACAACGAGAAATAATACTATTGTAACTTCGTAATTACTGCCAATATCATGCAAAATAAATTTGATGTGCTAAGTGGAATTACTTACTATGTATGTTTCATTTCTTCCTGTTTACTAAAAGGCATATGACAATTATGTTACCCAAGAAAACCTTAGAGCATTTGCATAGCATTTACTGAAGTAATGTAAAAGTTGAGATACAAATTAGTCATAGTGATGAGACCTTGACCACAAAAACTGTTGTGTTGCAGTCCTTGGCTTATCTCAGGCATGCCTATACACTTCTATATGCTTCAGAAACTAAGAAATTTAGGGGTTTTTTTTGGTTTTGTTTTTGGGGGTTTTTTTCCATAAAAGAGTATTACAAACAGTAGCATAGTGTACTCTGTAAAGAACCCTTAAAATTATACTAAAGTAAATGAGATCTGTTTATTGTATGAACTTTATACAGGGCTTTAAAAAAGGCTCTTGCCCATATGTGATTATGTGAATGCAAACACAGAGAGGCTGAGCAATTTGATTTTGTTCTAATGAGATTTTCTGCCAAAAGATTAAAGTGTTATACTGCTCTGCCAGTTGACCATCACCTCCTACCAGGCATTCCTAGTACCAGATTTCTTAGGATGATTCATTTTCCACCTACCTTGAGCACAATTTAGCCATCTAGAGTGGATTCATCTGCCATAATGTGATTGTCTAAAACTATCCTGAGCTTGTCCCTCTACTCTTCTTTGTCAATGAAAAAAGTAATGGTCTCTTGAGAGTAATAGTTGCATCCAAAGACAGGTACTGTGGTTGCCCTCTGGAATAACTTATTTCTCTGTATTTCCCGTAGAAAGGGTCTATGTGAGTAGTTTGAACTGCATACTTACCTATTAAATTATTACAGTTGGTTGCAAAAACTTGCATCTTACCTTCTCCTGGTAAATAAATTAGCTTTACTATAACCTTTACCAGGCTAATTGTCTTGGTAAAATATTGAAGTGGTGTTACAAGTAAATGTTGTATTTTGTCTGCATGTATGAGAGATACATGCTTTTGGGTTTCTGAAATCTGCACTTGGGTTGAGACTAAACAACCCAATGGCAGGAAATATTAGAATTCAGGATTTCTAATCCAGTGTTTCAAAGCGTAGCAAGACACTCAGCAATTACTGGGCATCCTGCACAATACATCTGGAAAAGAATTCCTGAGGAAAAGGCATATTTAGCACTTCCAAGAGGAAAAATAAGTGAAATAACTTGAAAATATTTCAAGTAGTAAAAGTTGAGTTCCACCTAACTCACTAAATAACCAAGTGACTTTTGAATAAAAGGTGATTGCTGCTTTTTTCTGTCCTTGTCTGGAATTGATTATTTTTTTATACAACTGTAATTTCACAGCAATTTATAGTTTTAAAGTCAATCAAGACAGTGTGGTGGTAAACCATGATTAAAACATCTATTTACTAAAATCTTCATTTTCAAAGTACAATGCTGAAAGGATTTATCCAGAAATCATTTGTTTGCAAGGTATAATTGAGATTTGTTTCCACTCTCCATATGCATATAATATTTAATTAAAAAATCTTAATTAGTTTTTATGCTAATCAGTGTAAATCTTAGTGATAAACTTCATAAGAAGGCAACAGTCGGGTGAATTTAGGCATCAATTCAAGTAATCAATCTTAGCTTTGATTTTATTTTTTTCTTGGTTGATTCATATTGTGTGCACAGGCACTGAATGAAGAAATGCTTAACAGTAAGTTTGGATTTAAAGTTTAATTTAGAGATTGCAAGTTATCTAGTTTAAAAAAATAAAACAATGATCCCAAAATTTCCTGTGTTTTTCTAGAGTTTCTAATCTACTCCTATCAAAGGGAGTCTCCTCAGCTTTCACCTAGGTTTGGTACCCTTAGGCCAAGTAATTTTTGTTTGTTTGCTTGTTTGTTTTTAATGGAAAATTTCTCATTCTGCAATTTGAAATTAGCCTATAGTTAAAGTAAGATATAATGTAAAATCAATCAAAATATTATTTGAAGATTTAAAATGCAATAGCCCCTCTGTCAAAGTACAGAAATAATTATACTATAATTATGTTAGAGGCTGGTAAGGACAGGGGAAGAGATGTGAACTTGGTGTAATGTATTATCTTTTTTAATGTTCAGGCATTTTAAAGAGATGTCTTAGTCCATAGATCAGTGTTTGTCTAGCAATGTATTGCTTAATACTGTAGTTTAGTGAATACTTTAAAACTAGATGTCATTTTTATTAAGGGCAAGTGTTCACAAGAGTCAAAAACATTTCGTTTTGTTTAGTTAGTTGCAACACCCTGGTACCTGTTTACTAAGTGTTTTCTCTAATTAAAGACAAATAACATAAAATATTTTTTGGGTTTCCAGTATAACTTATGTCAATGCGTTAAGCAAGATCTCAATACTTTTAAAGTGTGGTTTTGCATTGAAACAGAGCTAAATTTCACCATTTACACTATATTTTTAATGGTGCATTATTTAAATAAACCCTTTTTCCAAATCAGTTTTCAAATTTGGAAATTTGAAAAATTTGTATAATTCAAATAATTTGAATATCACTTTTGGTTTGTCCTTCAAATGGTGCAACCAGGATTTATTTCATTTTTTTTTCTATTTTTCAATGTTGCTAGACCCAGCATTGTTGGCTAGAGCTGGGCTCTGCAGCAGATTTTAGAGCGTAGAGCACGGTGTCAGCACAGAGCAGAGCTGAGTGGTGTAAGATGTGCTGGAGGGAGCTGGGCTCTCCCCACGTCACTCCCAACATTCACACCTCACAGGTGGTGCTGGCCATGGACAGATGTTCCTCTTTGCACATCCTGCCCTGCTTTAAGAAGTGACTGCTCCCTAGCTGCTTCTGCTGCCCCTCTGCTGAAGGCTTCTGCCCCCGTGTCTCCTCCTGAGAGATCAGAGGGAGCTCTCCCTAAACAGCTTCTAGCAAAGCAGCTGGATGAGCTTAAATGGAAACAAAGGCTGACATGGCCTGAAGCCTGCTAGGGATCTTCTGGATGATCCCTTCTGCTGGCACAGGAATGGCCAGCTAGGTCCAGGAGGGGATTTCTTCTCTGTGGTCTTTGTTAAATGTCTTTGTATTGCTGTGCCAGGCAACTCTTACATTGGCACAGAATAGCCTGTGATGTCTAATTGTGGATGTTCATCAGACCTAACAGCACTGGAGCCATCACTGCCTGTTCCAATTAGGATAGGAAGATTCGTAGGTCAGAGCCCATTTCTCTCCACCTGACTTTGAAGTAATTTTGTATTTCATTTGGAATCAAAACTGCGAATTTCTCCCTTTCTTGATAACTAGTATGCTTTTAATTTTCTTTTTCTCATGATTTATTAAATATTTTCCTGTGTATTTCTGCTATTTCTTTAACATTCTCATAAGAAATTCACAATGAGATGTCTTGTATTTCCTTTTGGGTTTTGTGGCATTCTCTTTTTTTCTTTTTCTTTTAGGTGGTTTTTTTTTTTTTTTTCCCCCTAACTCAGAAAATGCAATACCCTATGAAAACAGCTGTAACAAGTTGTGTGTGGCTGAAAATTGGCTTGGCTTATATCTGCAAAATCTAACAGCTCTAAAGTAAGGCTTAGTCTGTGTGATAACTCAGTAGCTGAGTGTCTGTTTTCAGATGTTTATAACAAGCTCCTAAAATCTCTGCTTTTCCTTTTAGTAGAAGAATTCCCCAAAAAGTAAGACTGGATTTCAGTCTCCGGTGTGCAGGCTCTGACAGGCTAATAAGGAAGAGTGATGGTGGCAATAAAAAGGGTCTTGGGTGCATTCTTCGTATTTCACTGGTTGTAAAATGATGGCCCTGCTACAGAAGGGCCACAGAGGGACTCAAAGTGAAATCTAGTCTAGGAAAGTTTGAAGAGACTGCTGTGGTGAAGTGACCTCCCCATCAGCCCCACCTCTCCACGTTGTTTATGGCCATCACATCAGAAGCAAGTGTTGAATTTCGAACATTTGAGGTTACCTTTTTAATCTGGAGAAGAGAGGTGTATCTTTTTAATTTTTAATTATTTTCTCTGTTGAAATTGTGTAAAATGATCATCTAAACACAATATCAAAAATTGGAAATTAATTTTATTCACTAAAGGAGAAAGTGAGTACATTTGGAGACTTATGTACTTCATGGTATTGCAGTTGATGAACTTCCACTGTGAAGGTAAACTGGAATGACACTAAAATTCCCAATGAGCTGATTTCACATGCATACATATTGACATAAATCCTGAAGTTTAAATCCTGTTTTGATGGAATTACTATGCTGAAGTGTGTAGGTATGTGTAAAGGTAACATGCTATATCTTACCTGTCACATTAAGCCAATCCCTGAATTTAGCTGCCTTTAAAATCTGCAGACTTTAAAGGATAGATAATGCTCAGAGTTCATTTAGCAAATACAAAATGGCAAAAGAGCATGAGTTTTATAACTGTGTGAACAGTAGAAATAAGCCAAAATTGAAAGAGATCTGGGGGAAAAAAAGTCTGGTAGAATGTATACCCTTCAGCATGCAAGAAGCTGCCCTTGTTAGAAACTAACTTTGCATGCATAATTAATTTGAGCTGCACATTTCGTTTCTTACAACTAGAAGAAAAATTTAATTCAGGTGTTTGGTGAACATATGGGGGATTTACTGTGAATTTATGACCTGTGGTTTGAGTGTAAAAACCCAAGATACTAGCTGATAAAACTTAATGAAGCTTGTGCAAAGAAACTATTTTTATTTGCAGTTTTGTAATTCATACATTTTTTGGTTTTTAACACCTCTTCTCTACCTTTTTATGCCTTATTCCCAATAAATTCTTTGACAGTTAAGAAAAACAAAAGTAGTGTGGAATAAGGCTTTTTATGCCTCTTTCCAGGTTATAACCATGGTACATTTGTAGTCTAACAAATTTCACCTCTTGCTCAGCTAATTTTTTTTCTCAGATGACTGTAGCAATTCTGTAATCATGTAACAGCTCTTTTATACGGCACTGTCCATGGTTGCTCCTGTTTGTGTACCATGTCTGTATGTGTTAATATCCATGTGCTCATGAAACATCCATTCCCTGTGTCTCAGAAAAGGACCATGTGTGGGGCACAGTGGAAGGAGAGAGCCAGCCAAATCGGTTACACTAACTTAAGCCTGAGGAGTGGTATTTAGATGTCAAAAAATAAACCACATAACAAAATAGGAAAAGATCAACCTGCTCTGGCAAGCTGGTGGCAGGAAGGAGATGGTACAAACTGTGCTGCTGCTCAGCCCTCACCACCCTGCGCTGTGTGGGCACAGTCATCTGTGTCACTGATGATTAACAAATCTGCTTAAAGTGAGCAAACCAGCAGGCTGTTCACTGGGACGTGGTGGTAACTTTAAGGCTGGTAAAGGGCACACTTTCATTTTATTTTATGTCCATGACTTTTTGAAATAACCTGATGGTTTCTGCTTATTCACCCTCAAGGGCCATCTGAAACAGACAAATCCATCTGCTTGGGGTTAAGCACTGTGGAGAGAGGGTGATCGAGTTCCAGTAAATGTAGCAGAAGTTTTTATATGAGATTTTCACCACTCTGCTTTCTGTTGGGCTGTTTCATCCTGCTCAAGTGATGAAGAAAGGCGCCAATTTTGTAGGCATTCAGTTAGTCCTGTACTTTGGTAAGGATGTGTGCCACCAACCATGGTGTGGCCACATTGTCAATCATCAGTGTGATAGAAATAAATTTGTTTCCTGCTCCTCTCTGTGTCTAAGCAGAGGTAGATACAAATTCAGACCTTAATTTTTAATATGACACAAGTAATCTGTTCAAACGAAAAGATTTGAATTTATATCATACAAAGTGGTGATAGTTATTTGCCAGCTTGAAGCAAATAAGATCCCATCTGTGTTTTATTACTGCTATCCACAGATCTAAGCCGCCGCTCAGGCCAGTGAGGCCCCAGCAGCTCAACTGTGTGATAGAAGATTTCAAGGTGTAAAGAACACTGTTTGTTTACTAACCTTTTGGTTATTCTAGTCAAGTTGCAACTGCCTGGTGATGTTGTTAAGACCCTTTTCCATTCTTTTTCAGGCCAATAAATTTTTTTCCCAAAGCTTCAGTCATCCCTGTTCAGTGGTATGCTTGTATCTACTTTATCACACTGAAAATCTGGCTGTTTTGAAAGGAATACAGCCCTGCACATCAGTGCATGACATCACACTGAGACATTGCTTAATGATCTGAGACCCTGATGGCCATTGCTGCAACTGCTTGTTCCTGGAAATATATGACAGCCCTGGCCTATCTAAGTCTTGCTTACCGTTGCATTTTTAGTCAGTGCTGCTGGTGGTGTGTTTTGAAGCAGCACTCAAAAAACAACTGATTGTGAAATGTGCCATCTGCAGATGGAAGGCAATGGGGTGCCAAGTAGAGCTGTGATACAAGAAAGCACAGATGCTTTGCAACCCGAGTAAACTTTGGCCCTAAAAGCCTTTCCTTGAATTTTATTTATTTTAAGAACATTTAACATTGAGAGCACTTTGATAGAAGAACAGTGGTATCTGATGCTAGGAGGTGCTAATTGTCTTCTGTAAATTCACAGCCACCCTATTATTAAGTAGGCATAAGGGAAGGCTGTCTGGGCAAGCTGTGGTTACTGTAGAGAGTTGTAATTCCAGTTTTGCTAAAAATTTTAAAGCTAGCATAGGTTAAATCTTCAATAGACTTTGGATGGATTTCAAGGTAAACTCCTTCCTTCCTGCTAATAGTCCTGAATTCTTTGAGGTGGATCTGCCTTCAGATTTTCAGTGCATTTGAATGAAGGACTCAAGCAAAACATGGCACATTTAATTTGAACTTTTGAGGACTTGCCCCATACACCCACAATGGGGAATTTAAGCAGCAAGAACACCTGCAGCCTGCATCCTAGTAGTCTATTGATATGACCCTCTTTTTCTTGGGTCAATTCATCCAATAAGTCAAAATTTATTTTGCTTTAGACTAGCTAAGGACACTTCACATGGGATAAAATTTGTTTATCTTTGCCCCAAGGGGTAATGATGTGACTTACATAAAGATTTTTAGATAAAGCAGAACATCTCAGCATCTGAAAAGGAATAAAGTTAGGTTTGTGCTGTTGACTCCAAAATTTTATTTTGGTGTCAGTTTTCCCTTGTGATTATGATTTTTACATTTTCCTCCTTCTAGCAGTACTAACTGGGAGTTGAAAGAGATACCAAGTGGGTGTACCAAGTGTTCCCTGAGCGCAGAGGGAGTGCAGTGGGAGACATAAAAACCAGCAAAAAAAGCACTGATGATAAGAGTAACTGGATGAAGAAAGGCACGAAAAGAAAGAGGTGACAGCGTGGCAGGCCAGGACAGAGATGGGCAAGCCCTCAGTGGTGAGAAGATTAAGGCAGCTATAGTTTAACCTAGAGAATCAGAACAAGGTTGAAATGAAAATTGAAACCAAAGGAGGTGAATCTAAGATATAGTCTAAACCCTCACATAATCTTTTAAGAAATGTGTCTTAGTGCTTCCTTAGCTGTCTGCCTTTTCCTCTTCTAAATAAAAATATTTGGTTTTTTAATTATTATTAACTCACTGGCTTGATCTCACTTTCTGTTTCATAGAGACTTTTTGAGCTTGAAGAAATTTGAGGAGATACAGAAATGCTTTTTTTCTAATTTTGATCTTTTTTCTTCTGTGAAATAGTTCTTTTTATTATTCACTTCTTTTGCAATTTTCTAAATCTGAGTCATGTCCCTTGCTTTTCAGATAAAATAGAAATATTGTTAAAAGATTTATCTTCTCTGTCATTATCAAACCTTTAATAAGTTTGAATAACTTCTTAAATCAGCTTGACTTCTTTTTTCTTTTCATTTTTTGTAAGGGTTTTTTTGGCATTAAAATAAGTTCTTAGGTCTAGAGACAAGTTGATCATAAATCCCAGAATCCTCCTTGTCCTTTGTTACTCGTGTCTGCAGTGTACAGAGTGTCAAGTTCATGCATTTGCTGTTTGGGAAAAGACACATTTTGGCTTCATGGCATGGACACTATGCATTTATTTTCTTGCTATTCCTCTGATAAGTTAATTGTTTCAATGAATAACTATCACAAAATGTGCAGAAGCCCTCAGATCTGTAATAACCCTTCCAGCAGCCCATTTTGGGGCTGGTGCAGTATATCCTGCATAATGCACAAGGTGTAGTGCAGTACTTTTGGGGTTTACCTTGCCTTTGGATAAACTACTTCAGTGTCACTTTTGCACTATGATCCCTAAAATCTGAAACAACCTTGATTACAGAGCCCTGATTATTTACCCATCTTCTTGAGTACTGCAAGGTGTCTATGGATGGCATTTTTCTAGTAATTTTTGCACAGAAATTCAATGACTTTTCTCTTTTAAACATATATTCTTATGCCTAAAATTTCAATTTTTACTATATTTTTGCTTTTTAAGTGGAATTTATCATGTAGAAATCACTTGTCTGTGTAGAAAGCAGTGGATTACTTGTTTGTTGGATTAACAATACCAGTTTTAAAAATCAACAGACTATTTAAAGGTGTCTTGTCTTATATTGAATTGTGATGAATTCCTTTAAAATGTGAAGTGTATAGCAATGCATGGGAAAAAAACAAGTGGTTGTATAGTAAGGCTGGGCAGAATTTGACAATAAGGAATAAATTTACATAAAATAAAACTGTAAATGGAGATAAGCTGTTTCACAAAATGAGGTTGAATTAAGGAAATAAAATTAGCAACACACCTACAATGAAGTGGAAATCTTGAAAATACCAGTGTTTAATTTCTACCTGTTCTAAATTAAGCTTTCTTTTAATTGTACTTTTCAAAATGGTAATTTGCACATAGAAATTGACTTATCCTACAAATAAAGCATTTCCTAAAGCTCCCATTTGGGTTTAAAAAAAAGCATGAAAGAAAACACTTCTCTAAATTCTTTCCTTTTCTTTGCCTTTGGTTTCAAATAATTTTTTTTAAAAATCAACCCAAAATTAGCCTTTGCCAGAACCATGCTAATTTTTCTGTCTGGCCAGCCAAGCACTGATAAACTCTATTTATTGTCACTGAAAAGAGTGGGAGGTAATGTCTCAAACATCTACAACCTCCAATCCCCCTCAATTACCACTCCCAAAAGACATGGAAAACAGTCACAAATGGACTCTAGAATTGTCTCTTTTCATACAAAAGAAGACACAAGACTTAAATTCACTGGGTTTTATTGTACCCTGTGTCCAAGAAAGGAAATCTATGGAATTGCTTTCCATTGTCTCTCTGCAGATTTCTCTTTTGAAACAAAGCTGTCCACTCCTCATCAGCTCTTTTGAAATAAACAATGAAATGCAGGGCATAAGAAGCCCACAAGAATAGATTAAAATGCTTCTGGCTAGTCTTGATATAGCATATTTGTTTGTCAGGCTTTCTGTGGTTCCCACATTAACATGTGGTTGTTAAGAGGGGGGTTGTAGGGTCAGGTAGGAGCTGTACAGCTGGAAAAATGTCAACAAGATTAATAAATACTCACTTTCCCCTTTCTCCATGAAATAAGCCATTCCTGTGCATATTTCATTATGGTTTCATGTACACCTGTGCCATGGAGCAAGGATTACTGGGCACTGTGGAAAAATTGATGGTTTTGAAGGATTGAAGGTTCTGGGTGTACTGGTTTGTATCACTACCTCTGGGACTGAGCTCTCCCCAGCCACCAGTGTCTGTGGGGCCAAGTGAAGTCAGCTCTCATCTGCTGCCCAGATCCATTCCTGCCTATGGCCCTGTCAAATGGATAGCTTTTTACTGGCCCCCAAGCCTTTTAATGCTTTCAGACTGATCAATTTAAAAGACTTGTTAAAAACAGAACTAAGGGATGACAGGCTCTTATTGATTGGGGAAAATAACCAAATTTTATATAGGTAGAGCCTCCAGACATTGTAATTAATTTGATGTGAATAAAGATCGGATAGTACTACAGTGTATTGATCAGGGAAAAGTATCTTTCTTGTTTATTCAGTAGCAGAGATCATTAGGACTTTTAATTTCCCTTTATGTTAAGTCTGACACTACTATATCTATTCTTCTTCATTCTCGAGGAGTGACATGTACTGAAAAGGTGCCAACAACTTATGATAATTTTTAGAAATATTCTTATTTGTCTTGTCCTTGCAACATCTGAAATTTCTTTATAAGACAAACAGCGTTAATAATCTTTAAAAAAACCTGAAGATCTTCGGAGAAAGTGCTTGCAAATTATTTTTATGTCGGTAGTCCTGCACTGCAGCAGCAGTCCCAGTCCCAGTCCCAGGTGGCAGTTCCCAAGTATATTGATCATTTCCATCCTTCCTCTTTTAGCACCAGATCGACCCCCAACAACCACGACCGGATACAGCGCCTGCGGCAGGAGTTCCAGCAGGCAAAGCAAGACGAGGACGTGGAGGACAGGAGACGCACTTACAGTTTTGAGCAGCCGTGGGTGAGTCTGCAGGGCCTGCCAGAGCTGGGAAGCTTGGCTGACTCCTGCTCTTCCTGGGTGGGTTGGGAGCAGACCAAAAGGGAGGCAGGGTGCTCTGCCTCCATACTTCTGCCCTTGCTGTGATCCCCGTTTTTGGTTCATTGATGTTTACTTCAGTCCTAAACTTCTTCAGCCATCTGTCATGGGTGCAGACAGCATCATTTGCTCTGTGGTTAGACCCTCGACTCTGGGAGTTACTGCTTGGATTAGTATCAAAGGCAGTATCTATTGATCTGAAATTTTCAAGGAAAACCAGAATAAAATACATACTAACAATAAATAATGGAAGATGTAACCTTGTAAATGCTATTTTCTCTGAAGCAATATCACTGTGTTTAGTTACTTTCATACAGGCAGAACTATGTCTTTCCACAGTAAAAGAGAGGCGTGCCTGCTTTACAATAGTACCACTCTGACACTTACATTAGCTGAGACAGTTCTGTATTGAGATATATGTCCTAATTGATCTTTTAAATCCTGTTCAAAATGATCCAGTAATGTGATACAACTATTTAAATACATGTGCTTATCTTGATTAACATAATTGAATGAATTAGTGCTGCTTTTTAATCAATTACATATCCTAAATTAAGATCCTTTAAAAAAACTGTAATTTTGTTGAAAATTCCATGGTAAAGATAGTGAACAACTTGTTTGTATTCCCAAAAAAGTAGAATCTCTCACAGCTTCCTCTGAAGCAGGTGAGGGTGGTGAGTTACACTCAGCATTGCCATGCACACAAGGCTGAGGTGAGAGCAGCCAAAGACCCACCATGTCTGTGTATGAAGTCACTGGGAACAACAGTATCAGGATATAGGCTTCTCTTTTCTTGTATTAGAAAACATCTAACTTCCCCTGAAATTCAATAAATAATATAGTTTTTTTTATATATATATATATAAGCAGATGCTTTCAATTTGAGGTGGGGAAGATAATGTGCATCACAGGGATAGTTTAGCTGTTTGGGGTAGATTGGGGCTGGGTGTTGATACCTTCTGTTACCCATATCAGCTACTGTTTGGTTTCCAAATGAGAGATTTCAGCAACATTCTTGGGAAAACTGTATGAGAAAAGCTTGCACTCTTGAAGACTTGGGAACTTAACTACTGGAGGTCGTGGGCCAAATTGTTGTATATCTAAATGCCATAGCAACTTTAGACAGTCAGCTTGGCTTTTATTATACTTTCTTGTAATGAACGAGAAGGGAATTATTTGGATGACAGACTGATTACCTTAGGAATGGAATAATTTCCTAAATTCTGGGTCAGAACATTGACCTTTCTATTTTCTCTTATTCAAACAAATGGTATCTCTCTGTTTACTCCCCTTCTACAGATCATGCAAATGAGCTCAAAGTGACTAATTCAGCTTAATGTATTAATATTAGTTCTGAAGCTTATTGTTGCTTTCATAGGAACTGCTCTGTTGTTAAATACATAGGTGACCAAATGTTTTATTTTAGATAAGTACTTAAAAAAAAAATTACCCAGAGACTATTTGACTTATAATTTTATTTTTCCATCGTGTACTCCAGCCTTTCAAGATCACAATGCTTGGAAAGGATAAAGCAATGATCTCATCCATTTAGCACTTCACAGTCATTTCAGTTTTAAAGAGCCATAACCCTCTTTTTTAAGGACTGTGTTGTACTACTTTAACATGTTAGTCTAAAATGATGGACTTTCTTAAGACAACCTCTCAAAACAGATCCAGATGTATCATTAAATACCAATGACACCAAAAAAATGTATAATCGGTTTATAAAACACGTGTAGGAAAATACTTAGATACATTCATCAGTGTCTTTTCAGTCTTCTCCATCTGTGAGCTGTTGGTTCCAAACCACAGCAGTGCAAAGTGCAATTGTACATGGGCCATTGTTGAAAAGAGTGTTTTCACCTGAGGGAGATGGGTTGTGCAGCCTTCATAAACAAAAGGCTGTGCATACAGAGAAGCCTCTGAGCCACAAGACAGCAGCCAACCCTCACCTGGTTTGGATGGAAAGAGAGGAAAAACCCATCCTTGGAGAAGTGTGTGCTACAAGGTGATAAGTAGTTTGCATTTCTCATTACCAAGCTGATGGGATTGTTGAGGATAGGGAATGAAGTGCTGATGTGATGGGGGACTGTTGGTTACTTTAAGGAAGTATAAATGAACATGGAGTTTGCACTGGAAGTAATGGATGCTGATGGAAATCTGGCAGCTCTGAGGATATTCAGAGGACCTCAGTGCCTCAGAAACCCCCTAATATATTATAAAAATGGTCCTGTAAACCTCACCAGCTCCAATTCCTCCCAGATTATTAATGGCCTGTGACACAGGAGTCCAGTTACCTGTTACAGATACCTTCAGTCTCCTCCTGGGTGGGAGGCAGATCTCATTCCATGGAGCAGAACAGATTGAGTGGTACCTGTGGGTGCCTGGCCCATCCCTTTCTGCTGAGGCCCATCAGGTGAAGGTCATTTCTCTGTACTTGAGCAATGCAACAGCACTGGACTTTTTGCCCCACTGTGTTTGTCCTGCCAGTAAACAAAGTACTTGACTGCCTGCGAGTGTTCAGCAGCATCAGGCAGCCTAACAGACACAAAAACTGATAGTGCTGGAATGAGATGACACCGTCTATTAAGCAGCATAACATTTCTGCTCAAGGCCATTTGAATGACACACTGTTAGGGTTTAAATAACTGCCTGAATGTTGCAACATCAAGCCATCTCTAAAATTCACTGGTTCTGTAAGCTGAGTCAAAGCTTTATGGAAGGGATTTTTGCATTTGTTTATTTTAGGATGACTTCCTCAGGCTTCATAGCTTTTCTTTTTTTTCTTTTTATGTACTTGTATTTCAAAAAATGAGGTACAAGAGGCTTTCAAGGGCAATACTATAGGCCTGATGTAGCATGGAAAAAATAAGATAAAAATAACATAAAATTTCATTAATCCATTTTAATCCTGCTGGTGTTAATTCCAGTCAAACTGCAGAAATCTGGACATGCAGAGTTGCATGGAATTACAGTGTGTCTGCTAATATTTAAGGCCCTTGATGTTGCTATGGCACTTTTATACCAATGAGGATTCTTTTGGGACTGATTTTTCTGTTTTGCACCAAAGCTGAGCCTCTGTTTTCTGTGCTTTTCTGGATTGTGTTAGGTCTGTTGAGGCTTACCTTGTACCAATTCCAGACTTCAGGGGACTTTATTGTAATTTGTTCCACATCTCATATTTTTGCCTAGTCACATCTTGATTAACAGACACACCCATCCCTTCAATAACAAAACCACAGCTCTGTAGCCCTAAATGCCATGGGAGTGAACAATCCAATTTTAAAAAAGAGCTTTTTAAGTCCGTGGAAAACACTACAGCTGCTTGCCAGTCCTGCTTGTGGAAGCACACCAGGGATCCAAAAAAGCCCACAAAGATGCTTGAGGGACAAGAGTTGGGGCTTTATTTCATCGTATTCAATACAATAATTGGTGCTGAAAATGGGAAGTGGCAAATTCCATTCACAAATGCATTCATCTCCAGTCATCCTGGATCTATTTGAATGACAGGAAAAATCTGGTGTTGAGAGAGCAGCTGAGCAAATTGTACTTTAAATATTTAGGAGTCCAATAAAAATATACTTTATTTTCTAAAGATAACAGCTAACTGGGTCATAATATATACACTACCTGACTTGTCTGAGTATAGCTTTAATTACATGCACAAATTTGTGAAAAGTAAATAATTACGTGATTTTCATAGAGGAAAGACTCCAGGAGTCCTAATAATATATTTACACATTGCCTGATAACTAAAGGCTCGGAAGGTCTGGGATTTTTCTGCTTGGGTGTTTTCTGCTGTTTGTTGGTGTGTAGTTCTTGTCTCTATAGGAAAAAAAAAACCTTTTATTTCTGTTTAAGATACTTATTTCTTATCCCTGTACTCAAGTCCTTGACCTTTTCAAAGCCATACTAAATTTTAAATAGTTCAAAATTCTCTAGGAAAAATTTTTATTGCTTTAACTTTGACCATAGCATATTAATATTACCTGAAAAAACTAAATAACAGTCTTTATTCAATACAAACATTGTAAAGTTTATATCAATCTGTAAATTACGTAGAATTAATCAACACATTAATGAGAAAGAGAAGTATTGGAATAATTCTTTCTATTATTAATCATTTCAAGCATCTATTTTAGGATATTTTATGCAAGATATTAGGCAATATCTAACGGAGTATTGCAGTAAACAAAAACCTTAGAAGTCAAATTGCAGTTTCTCTTATCCCACAATCTGTTTCAGTGAGGAAACCAAAGCTGTTATTATAATAACTTTTAGGAAACTGTCTCCACAGGTAATTTCTCTTTACCTGTGTAGTTAATATCCATTTTATATATTAAATCTGCAAAGGATTTAATAAAACACCAGCATTTTTTACTAAGGTTTAGGCTCTAACTTTAACACTTTTTTATTTTTAACTTTTTTTACCCACTAGGGTTAATCTACTGATGTATTTGAAATTAAAAAATTAAGATATAAGATTTTAAAATTAAATTAAGTCATTTTAGTTAGTAAAAAAACATATTTATAGCTCACAGGCATACAGTGAGCTTAAATACCACAAGAAGAATTTCAGGGCTTAGTGGTTTGTTTCTGCCATACTGAAGATTTTCCTTCTGCTGCTCCTAACACAAAACAGAAATCATTGTTCAATTCTGCTCAACTTCCTACATATACACCACAGAAAGGTACAGAAAGGGATGGGATTTTCTTATTACATGTTGCTTGAGTTAATACATGCACCTGTTGGCAATTTTTAAAAGACATGCTGCTATATGTTCTGTTCACCATAGCAACATGAACACAAAGATGGAAGTAAAAATAGTTTTCAAGGACATCTCCCAGAGACACTGAATGTTTTTTATCATTCTGAATTTTGATATACAGTTACTGGATTGTCTGTCATCTGTGCCAAGTACATTTACACATAAAGCAGGCAAGGTCATTTAATCTTATCTATTTCTAATTAGTGCTGCACTATGAAAACCACAGACTTTTGGAGGGCCTTGTGCCTGCCAAGTTCCCAGGTGAACTTGAAACTTCTTGGTTAAACACAGAGCTTAATCTGAAAATAAAAAACCCCACATTTATTTTAATAAAATAGTGGTCTTTTTTTAATAACTGGAAAAATACTAAGGGACTTGTTCCTTTAGTAATCTCCTTGTTAACTATTTCTTTATCAACCCAAAGGGTTCTATGGGTCTGAGTAAGCATTCTCCCAGCTTGTTCCTGTGGCTCTAGCCTGTCAGATAGGTATGTCACTGTCATTGGTAGATCTTCTGTCATCTGAGCTGGTTGGACATCTCTGAAAAACCAGTGCCCTGGAAGGCCCCCATGATCTCCTCTCTGTAAGTCAGTGGCAGCTTTGATCTGTGCCATTCCTGAGGGATCCCTGCTGCCACCACACAGGACTACCCTGTGTGGGTAGAAATGCCACTGTGCAGGGACAGAAGCTGTGGGGGCAGCCTCTGGGATAGGTAGGACAAGAGAGGAGGGTCCTTTGTCCCTAAAATATGTTGCCCTAGACTGCTGATAATGGTCACTGCATCTTGAGCCACGAGGGTTTCTTGTTCTGTTACAGAGCTACTCTCTGTAACATGGAAAAATGTTGTTTGCATGAAGTGAGAAGGTAGAAATTTTCAACTTTGCAGCCCTGGTTTTAAATTAATGCATCTTAGGGAAGAGAGCTGTGTGATTTCATCTATCTTAAAGCACAATTTTATATGCTGAGTATTGTTTAACAATGCTGAATGCACTATCATTGCCACTTAAATGTATTGTGGAAGACATGAACATACATTTATTTGTATAACTCAGCCTTGGTTGTTATTGTGGCCTTGACCACATCCTAATTTAAAAGGTCAGTGCTTGTCATACATCTCATTGCAAGCAAGGCCAGAGTTCTTATCAATCTGTTCTGTGAGGACTGAGCTGTTGCCAGCTTTGTTGGATGGTTTCAGGTTGTTATAATTGCACTTAGCCTTGTGTTGATATCAGTGTTATAATTATTGTGTTATGTGTGTTCATTGTACACATTTTTTTGCTCTGTTGAAAGATCTGAAAATAGTGCAACATTTTTTTAAATTAATTTTCTCCATTTTATGCTAACATAAATGGGCTAGGTATTTATATAGATGTGTTTTGAGGAATGTATTTTATTAAAATATATGTGTATAAAGGCACTATGAGAACTGAGACAAAATTACAAATTAGTTTTTGAAGAGCAAAGTTACTTATTATATAAATATTTTTTGCTTAGTTACTTTAAGCAACAGCACATTGAAAAGTTATATCACTGTATGGAGATTTGCATTTTACTGAGCAAGTTAGGGGTCCAAAATTAATTATATTAAGTCTTTATATCATCATAACCATATATCAAGGGCATTCACAATGGTATCACTGAGGTCTTGAATGAAAAGTTTTGAAATAAAGGCCTTTTCATTAATAAGATGGTTGAATGTACTTGTCTGTGTGTATATATGTTATGATATGGAATATGTGATTGCATACAAAGGGAGTAATTTTGTGTCTCGTTGACATATTTTTGGATACTTGAAATGAGATAATAGATTCAATTATACAAACAGCTTATTGTAGATGTGAACAACATTCAGACTAAATATATATCCTTTCCAGATTAGTGAAGTATTGCAAATCCTCTTAGTTTAACAGGGCACACAGACACTCATACCTTCAGTAAATCAGATAATGGATTTGAGATGTTTGCCTTTAGACCCATCAAATTATACATGTCGTCCATTAGATGAAATTCTTTCTGAACTGCAGAGAATCCAGACCTGACTCCTCAGATCCTGTCATTCTGGACATGCACTACAGCAGGCAGACAGGAGTCACAGCTCCTGCCTCTATTGAACCATTGGTTCCTCTGTGCATTAAAAAGAAATATCTCTGAAGTTACATTTTGATCTTAGTCCATTCATACTCCATTATGACTTTCAGAGCCTCTGTCACTTTACTGCAGGCTTTTGTGGTAACTTCATCTCTCCACATGTGTGTGTGTGCTTTCTAGGTGATTTATTTTATTGTCCTGTATAAACCTAAACTGAGCAGCAGCTCAATCCTATCTCCACCTTTTTTGGTGATTTAACCATTCTCTGTACTGTCAAATTCTTTAATCAATTATATTTACAGCCAACTGAAAAAAGTGAAACTGTTTTCAAATAAAGAGAAGCAATTCTGATTTCATGTCTTATCTGTGATAACTACTTTCTCACATATGACATAATGTAGCTGCAAGCTTTCCAATGTTGTTGTTGAAGTGAAACCCATGAAATTAGGAGATTGGCTGTAAAATCTTAGTTTAAATGTTTTTATTCTTTATGGGGAAGTTGATATGGGAACTTTTGAGTTTCCCTCTGGTTTGCTGTAAGCAGCTTATAACCACACAGGAGAGAATTCACAAATAAACCCTATGATTTTCAGGTAATCACTCCCTTCCATAAGCTGAGCCCTTCAATAAAATACCAAATGTCAGAAGACTCTCAATAAAGTCAAGAAAGTTAGAAATGTTGACATATGCAATATCTGAAACGCTGCTCTGTATGTGTAGCCCTTATTTAATATAGTAGGAAATCTCTGTGGGGGTTGTTGGTTTGGACATACATATGTACAGCTTATTCATCTCTAAGAAAATTTCCCACAAGGCTGACACATGATTCTGTTTTCTCAATTTGTTGCTTCATCTCACCATTCCTAAAGCATTTTTTCATTATAAATGCTGTTTTACTGGGCTTTTACAGAGTAAAAAGTAACCTATACTGAAACAGACATTACTGTTACATTCAGGATTCTCTTAAATGAGTTCACCGCTATTCCTAGTCTGTGCTTTCACATTCTGATTCTTTCAGCCAGTAATCTTCTTTTAATGGGAAAATTGTATCTCTTAAATTCTGATCTGAGACTGATGCTCTGTCTGAAGTGCCCTCTCATTGATAACAAAGTTTCTAAAAGTTGTACACGTGTTTAAAACTGGTTTTTTCTGGCTACCTGCAGGTACGTGACTATATTAAGACACTTATGTCACAAATGACAACTCTAGTTTCTAAAACTTGTCTTCTACTTGTCTTTCCAAAAGCAAAGCTTTTGGAAAGCTTTTTCTCTTGCATATATTTGTGAGCCATTAAGATCTCTTTCTGCTGCAAAAATTATAATGGAAAAAAAGAAAAAAAAAACAAGAGATGTTTGTTTTGAGGAAAAGCAGAGATAAAAAGGCAAAACATGCTTTTAAAAGTAAGTCTGAGACAAGCTGTTTCAGTCCCAGGCTCAGACAAGTGGTTATGCTCCCTAACCTCCCCATATTTAAACATACATATTTTGAATAGTACTGGTAATTTTAAGGAAAAAAAAAATAATGCTCTGTTTCTTTGTAGGAAAAACCTTATTAGTAAAACAACAAGAAATGCCCATAACATTCTTTGATTTTTGTGACCCTCTGTTCTGCAAAATGAAATCACAAAATCTGAAGAAAGTGATAGGTATCTCTACAAAAGTAAACTTATCCATGTTCCAAAGTTGGAATCCAGCCATTCTGTCAGATCTTGACCTGTAATACTCTCTGTTGTCAGAAAGACCATCCATTTTCACTTGTGCTTAGTATTGGCTTCAACGTTTCAAATTGTCCTCTCATTAAGATCCTACTCGGAGATATAGGAGTATTCATTGTCCACAAGAGACTTGCTGAATTTATCTATTTGATCATATTGAACCAGAAAGTGTTTTCCCAGTCTCTGGGCCATCTGCAAAATGGGATGATTCCACTAAGAATGGAACTAAGATGGTTCAACTAAGGCAGAGCATCACTTGAGTGTATTGGTGAGGTTCAAAGGAGCTGCTGTGCTCCTTCCCCTCTCAAATCCTTTGGGGGGTGTAGAACTTAGCGTTACCATGACTAGGCCAACTCAGAGTCTGAAAATCTGTTCCACTGACTTAATTTAAATTACAGCGGTGCCATAAAGACATAGCCCATTCTGGATGATTGTTTGCTCACACATCTCAGAAACAGTAGGTCAGAAACAGAATTTGTAGCGCAGGCCACTGCTACGGGTCAGAATTCAACCTAATTATTGTGCAAGAGCTGCTTGAACTGCATGTTAAAACAAGTATCGCTGTATCTGTACAATAGCAACTTAAGTGATACCTCTTGTGTGTGTGTGTGTTTTTGTGCTGTGTTTAAGACTCTTTCATTTTGTTTCGTAGCCAAACACCAAGACGTACTCACAGAGCGGCAGGCACTCCGTGTCAGTAGAGGTCCAGATGCAGCGGCAGCGACAGGAGGAACGAGAGAGTTTCCAGCAAGCCCAGCGCCAGTACAGCTCCTTGCCCAGGTGAGGGAACTTGTGAAGCTGTTTGTGCCTAGGAGCCTGCAGCTAATTTCATTTGGGGAGGAAAATGTCACACTTTGTGCCGACACTTTTGTTCAGCATTGGTATCAGGTGGAATGTATTCACTGAGGAAGAGGCATAGAATTTCTTAAGTGAGAGCATGTGGTAGCTGAGAATTGCCTCAGAGAATTTCTTCAGAGCTGATTTCAGGGGAATTTGATGACATTCAGCACCCAATAGAATTGAAATATTAAAACAAAACTATTCTTTGTGGGACACCATCCAGTTTAATTTTCTGCAATTACAAAAGTCTCCTGAGCATGACATGAGGCGTCCCGTTTTGACATGTCAGATGACTTTTTTTTTTCTGTTGCCTAATTCCTTACTGGGTAGAAATTCTATCTTTGAGCTATTACTATGGAAAAAAATTAAAAGGGAAAAAATTTCAAGACCTCCAACAAAAAAATATGGAACTGAGAAAATTATCCAAGAAATCAAAGGTCTTAAAGTTTGCATATATACATTTTTAATAGGTATAGAATGATGGAAATTAATAAATTTTCCATGTAAACAATCCTATGGTTTTTTAAAATAGTAGGTGTTTTAAAAGACTAGTTGTTTGGGCAAAATAGCTTTTACTTGATATTTAATTTTAAGAATTAATAGAAGTTTAGCCAGCTTGTATTACAAATTAACTCACAGTTAAGCATTATGCAAATAGTCTTTGCATTTTGAAATATCAGCAATGGTTGAATGGAGAGTAATTTATACCAGAGCTTGGTGTCAAATTGCTTTCCAATAAGGCTGTATTATTTTTCATGACTTGTATGGAAATGGTGTGGAAAAAATATTTGTTGTGACAAGATATGTTTTACCAGGTATATTATAACTCTTTTCTTGGAAATAAATATAAGCCTTATAGCAAAGTTATCTAGCCATCAGCTCTTATCTTAGCAGCATCTTTGAAAATAAAACAGTTTCATATTTTCAAACGCTTTAACACCTTTCAGTGTAGAATTTTTCTGTTAAGCTTGGAAGGTGGGAAAGGGAAATGTAAAGTTCCTGTGTTTTCTGAGATTGTTAGCTTATCATCTTGAAAATCTTTGTGTCCCCTCTTCTTTTTATCTCTGCCTTCCTTTGGAAGTGACCACACCTATTAATGCCATTTTGTTTCTCCTGAGAAATTACCTTTCAGTTATCCTAGCCCCACTCAATCATGTTCATTTACAGTTTTAAAACTATGATTCTAAAACTTGCTTCCCCCGTTCACAATTGCTGGTAGCATTTAAAAGCTGGAATCAGTTGCAGTGCTGTTCAGTGCCAGAAATTAAAAACTCTAAGGTGAAAATTAATCTACAAGAAAATTAATCAACAAGAAATATGAAAAATAGATCATAGAACAGCTCATAGAAATGCTTGTTTTCAAAAGAGTTACTGAGAACTTTACTCAAGGTTGTTTTCAACATGAGAAATGGCTAGCAATCTAGCAATGCACGTTACTGTGTAATTAATGATAATTTAATGGATTAGTTTGAGCTCTCTGGGTGCTTCAGCTGTGCTGAGAGCAGACAGAACTGCAGGGCTAACGTTCAGCACTGTAAATACCACAATACTCCTATAACAACCTGGGGAATCGAGTTCTCCAGCTTTACAAACTGTTCCTGACACTGTGACTGATCTTTAAAGAAATTTTACTGGTACTCTGAAATCTAGGTCCCAAGCTTAAGGTTGCAACCATGACTTTGTAATGATTGAAGTTTGTACACTGGCTTCATTCTTGAGCTTTGTTGCCTTTCATCCTGTGAATTCTCTAAGAGCCTCCTATTTTTTTCCCTTTGCACATTCAAATCTTTAGTACTGAAGGCAAATAAACTCTTGAGTGAATTTTAAAGGAACTTCCCAGAAAGACAGGGAAAGTGTGCCAACTAATTTTGAACAAGTACCAGAAAACAGTCAGTAAATTAAATTGGTTCAACTAGTCATCCTCTTGTCCCATGTGAAACTGTAAGAGCAAGGCTTGACTCCATGTTAATTTTCTATTACTTAAAATTTATCTTGCTCTAGATCAGGAACCTGACAGTTTCGTAGCCTACAGAGGTTTGTTCAATTTGCTCTTGTTCCAGGGAGTGATAAAACATGACTCAGAAGCATTGTTGCTTTGGCAAAGTTGGATATGAGATTACCAATAACAACTATAAAAATTCTGTAAGAATTTACATTATGTTGTAACTTTTTCTGCAATAATTCACATTTATCTTGCATAATATTTTTCATCCAGAGGCCTCAGAATCAGTTATGAAATAAGGTAGATATGGTAATTTTCAAATGGAAGGAAGATTGCAAAAACATTAGGTGACTTTTTACTTTTAGTAATGGTAGAAAAATTTTCCACTCTCCTGTCTCTCCGCTGCATATTCATTGGATGAGGCCACACTGTCATATGTGTTGACATGAAAAACAAAGCCAAATATAAACAACTAAATTATTTTCTTATTGATTTATGTCGCAATATATTTTATTTTATTGCTTGATTCTCATACTCTAATTTTAATCTCAAAGTGGGTATCTCTTTTGCTGCTGCACAAAATTGTTTTACTTTATCACCACCAATCTTATTTTAAATTCATACAAGCATCTAGCAGTTTGATAGTAAATTAAAGTTATTTCAAAACCATAATCTGTCTTCAAAATAATGTGGTGATTTATTGTGAAAAGAGATAAGAATTTGTAATTCCTATGTGTATTTGGCCTATTTATCTATTCCCTCGAGCCAAAAAATGAGCAAAAAATATTATCTCTGCCTCTTCTTTTATGAAAGCTATAGCAGACTGGAAAACACTCCTTATAGCACAAAGTTCTTTAGCTCTGGACATAGGAGGAAGAAACTGGAACCACTTCTCAGTAATGTGCTTTATCTTCTGACTTGTGCAGTGTTAGGGCAAGTGTTTTAAGGACCTGCCCATTGCATATTTAATCAAGTATCAGTCTAGATTCAAATCTTTCATGAGTGACTTTACAATTGCTGGCTGTTACCTGCATTCTTAGGAAGCACAGCAACATGTATGGTCTTTCCTAGCCTGCAACTGAATTGTGACACTTTTTTCTTGAGAACATGAGGGCACTTGTAGCTGGATGGGTTTTTATGGCATATTCCTCCTGCAGAGGCCTAGAAATATAGTTCAGCTCTCTAGGAAATGTTCTCCCAACAAAAGAGACATCATTTTGGGGCAGAAGAGAACTGTGACTCTAGAAAGTGACTTCTAGAGAATACCATCTCTGGGCAAAAGATGATGGCATGGCAGAAGCTGCCTTTTTTCAGGTGATCATTGTCAATAACAGTTGAAGGTGAACCAGAACATTTGTCTTAAAAACCTTTTCCATTTTTCTTTTCAGGCAAAGCAGGAAAAATGCCAGTTCTGTATCTCAAGACTCCTGGGAGCAGAGTTATTCCCCTGGAGAAGGGTTCCAGACTGCGAAGGAAAATCCCAGATATTCCAGCTACCAGGGATCCAGGAATGGCTATATGGGGGGACATGGCTTTAATGCCAGGGTGATGCTAGAAACACAAGAACTGCTCCGTCAAGAGCAGAGGCGGAAAGAACAACAACTGAAAAAAAAAACTTCTTCTGAAGGGCCTAGCAACTATGACTCATATAAGAAAATTCAGGACCCTAATTATGCCCCACCTAAAGGTCCTTTCAGACAAGATGTACCACCTTCACCATCTCAGGTAGCGAGGCTGAACAGACTGCAAACACCAGAAAAGGGAAGACCGTTTTATTCTTGAGGTGAAGAAAAGGAGGATCAACTTACCATGCAATAAGGAACATTTTCATATAAAGACTTGTATTTTGAAAACTTTTTACACTGATGGTACTAAGGAATATATCCATTTTCTATTTCAGTGCCTTTGAAAATCTGGGCAAAGCATTGGTGGGCCTTACGTCTTTGCCATTCTTCCCAAGTGTTGAATCCATGGAAGGGCGTTCCACCATTTGACAATCACAGTGGAAGGGAGCAGCGCCACCCCTGCCTTCCCACTTCTGTAGCCCAGTCCTGTAGCTGTCAATGGCTTTTTGCTAGGATTTGCTGTAATGTGTTTTACTTTGCAGTGACTTATTACACCAACATGCAGCTTTGTGGCATAAAATTAATGAATTTGAGGTTGAAGGAAGCATTGACACATCCTTTATTATTTCTCTCGGGTCAGAAGGAGGTGTACATATCACTCTTGAGTGGATAAGGCTGAGCTCTACTCTGAATTGCAGTTGGAGTTCTGATATGTTTTATGATGGAGTCATTACCAGTCTTTGTTGATCAATATTTAAGTGTCTATATGCTGAAAAACTATCCTTCTTCTATTATGCACATATGCACTCTTTTTTTTTCTCTCTCCCCACTCTGAGCTTATTAAAAAAGTCTTTATCCTGACTCATGAGGAAAACAATATTAAGCTTTCAGTTATCCTGAGAATCCTGTTCCAATTGCCTTATAATCTTAATGCACAGTCCATTACAAATGAAATAACTGGAGAGAGATTATTTATACAGACACAGGGAAACCTTTGATAAGTATATTTTACTATTTTATTAAAGATGGGAAATTGTGAACACACATGCAATTGAGTTCTGCTTTGCTTTACTTCTAAATTAATTTGGCCACATGACACTTATATCTAGGAAGGGAACTAGGGAGGGTGTCATGTCAGCTCATCTAGTACACAGTAGTCTTTGGACAAATTTTGGAGATAGCTCCAAGCAAGAGCAGAGGAATCAAAGTTTTTCTTTGGATCAAATAGCTGTAAAGAGAACAATTCCCTCTTTTTAGACATTGTGAAGCTTTGTGGACAATTTCCTTTGTGCTTCCATAAACCATATTGTTACATCGCGATGCTACATTAAAAAAAAACCTTTAAGTACATGAATGAGAGATAAATGGAGACAAACTGTTACACATCATCCTGAAAACATGTCAGTATCCAAAAATTACTAAAGCAAAATGATTGCTCTAGCAGAGAGTAATATTTGAATGTGCATATGGGATATGAGAATTTCTTTTGCAGCGGCTGTTTTTCTGTTTGTTGGTCTGAACTTCATGTATTGTAAAAAATATAGCTGGGTTGCTGAAGTGCCTGCAAATCCTGATGTGAAAAGGCTTGAGAATGGATCTCAGCATATTGTGTAAAAAAAGGAGAGAAAGCAAGAAAAAAAAAATCATGTATTGCGTGATTTAAAAAAAAAGCGCCTATTTTTTTTTACTGGCACATTTTATTTTTGCGCCAACTCATTTCTAGAATGTATGTGAAATATCAGCACACATATCTGTGTCTTTTATGCCTGTTTGTTAACAGTTTTTGTTGTTAATAATGTACTCCATGTTTAAAAGTTCTTATTAGTGTAAGCACAGTGACATTGGATGACAATAGCTTTTTTACACAGAATTTACAGAACTGTGTAAAATGGCTTTCCTTGTACATATGAAATTTAGAATAAAAGGCTGTTTCCATCCTTGTCTTGGTATTGCCTGTAGACCCCCATGAAAACTGCTGCAGAGTTTAAAAAATTCCTAACAGATGTTGTTTTATACTATTTCAAATTGTTTGTGTGTGTCATCCTGTGGATAGTTATAAATGAGAAAAGAGAAGAGAAGAGAAGAGAAGAGAAGAGAAGAGAAGAGAAGAGAAGAGAAGAGAAGAGAAGAGAAGAGAAGAGAAGAGAAGAGAAGAGAAGAGAAGAGAAGAAAAGAAAAATGAGCTTTAAGCCCACTTGAGCACCTCAAGACAGTCCTCAGAGGCAAGACCCACATTGTTTAATGTGTTGTGTTATTTTAGACCGTACCTATGACATTTAAGAGGTACATTTTAAGAGTAACCTCTGTGGCAAAAATCTTCTGTGCTGTAGCATGGAGTCCTCTGCCCAAGGAGAGCACTGTCAGAAGGACACCCACTGCAATCTGACCAAATCCAGGCATGTGTTAGGAACCCCCTCTGCACTTTGTGTGTGTTTTGGGGTCTGATGGGAGCCCTTCACAGGAATGTTGGCATGGTGAAAAATGGCAGAAGGCAGATTTATGAATAAAGCAATATTTACAGTGCCAATGATCCTCTGTTTCCCCCATTAGTATTGGAGCTGAGTCTGGTTTTCTCCTTCTTCCACTCATTTCTCATTTTGTTGGTTACTGCAGGAATGTCAATCATGATTCTGTGTATGCATGACATCAAGGTGTTGCCATGGCAATAACAGTGTCAAATTATTCACTGTGACTTTAGTGTGGGATCTCAAGGGGAAGAGCAACAGGAGCTGTAGGGTGGACAAGCAGCTTTCAGTGCCCAAATAAAGTAAAGACAGGATTTTCCAAAAGACTTAAATTGTAGTGTCTTGCATTTGGGCGTGGGGAAATAATTGCATTTGCAGTTTTGCAGGCCTTGCTGTCTCATCTCCTGACTGCATTCCCAGATTACATAGTTTGTCATTTCTGCGGATTTATTTGCACTGGCAAATAATTGCAAGTGCTAAAAAAATGCATCCACAGGAATAGAGAACAGGTTGAAGTCCTTTTCAAAACAAGGCCTTTGATAAACTGTTGTAGGAAAAAGGGCATGTGTTTGGAAAAGTATGAAGTACAGGATGTTTTATGTGTGAGGATGGCATATGTTAAAGTTTACTCTTCTATGAAACTCCTCTTCAAGGTGTTAACAATTTACCATAATTAGATGTGTTCATGAAAGAAGGCAGATGTTCTCTTTGGGCCGTGTCTGTGTTATGTTAGTAAAGAATAAGGTCTTTTTCTGGCTTTGTCACCCTGTCTTCTTCCTGACATAGTGTAGACAGGATTTCTAATATTAACTCCCATAAGTTGCAAAGGGTGATAAGGAAGTGGGAGGGAGATATTTTAATAGAAAATGACCTTTAGTTCTGCCTAGTGAATAAATTCAAAAGTTAATTGAGCTAACTGCATTACTGCAGTAATTTGTTTGTGGACGCATTACCATTATGAGATTAAGTCTGTAACATTAGTATGTTTGAGAATGGTCACAGGACAGACTGTAAGGGAGCTCACAACATCAAGGAGTGGGTGTACAGCTTGCACATTATGCTCTGTTGAAACCCTGAGAAAACCATCTGCAAAGCCTCCTGTATTTTATCAAAATAATTTGTTAATGCTATTGAAATTCCTTGGGAAAGTTTAATATTACTAATGCAGAATACTGCTGCCTTTCTCAAAAAACCTATTTCCCTTCTTCTTATGGGCCTCCTTGGAAGCATGAGTGCAACCCTAGTGAGTTATTGCATGGGCCAGATAGTTTAATGCATGTCTTTGAGAACTCTGCCATCAAAAACAGTGAAAAATGGCATACAGCCCAGCTGAACATGGTTGGAAAGTACAATTGCCATTTATTGCTGGCAAACAGCTGGAAGAACAACAAAACAAAATTTAAGCCCATCATGACTGTAGATATGTGGCCATGACTGTAGATATATGGCCTGCCTTTCAAAGCTGCACTGATGTTTTGGTCACGTTCTCTCTGTTAATGAGTATCTGTAACTCTGCATTTATCTGTTCTGGATATTTTGAGAAGGGAAGGGTTTGGCCAGACAAGGAAGAGATGTGCCAGATTAGCAGTGTTGGCTAAACATAGGATATTCTTGAGTAATTCAAACCTTTGAACTTGGGTTGTTGAGACTTAAAGTGAATTTGGCTATTGCACGTCCTGGCTTGCAAGACTGTTTTCAAAATATTTCCTAATTCTGTTTGCTGTGCCTGACTGTTTCTACATCTTTCTCTCCCAAGTCCTCAGTCTAGTTAATAATAAGCATTGTAAGGAATCTGTCAGGAATGCAAATGCAGAAAAAAACCTCATCTATTTCTCATGCTGCTGTTGTGCCACTCAATCCTAGCCTTCCAGACTCAATTTAAAATTTGACTTTAGCATGGCAGAGGAAGGGTGAGGGTTAGAAATCCACAATGGGGGCTGACTTTGTGAAAGTAGGGTTTGTGTGTGTGCATGTGTGTACGTGAGAGAGGCACAGACTGGGTTAATTTGCCTTTAATTTATGTCCCTCTTCAAAAAATAATTTGTACCATTTCTTCAGTGTTTTTCCTATCTGTATAGAAAACAACTATGATTTGATGCACATGGTCATTGTTTCATGCCTCCTTGTAATCTCTTCTATTTTGCATCAGCATTACACTCTCTCTTTTACATGTGCTGATTAATTCTATTGCTTTTATTTGTTTCTCTAAATGACATGCAATTCATTCATATCCTAGGCTACTTCTTGCCAATGATTGATTTTTCTCTCTTAGATTTGTAAACCTATTTTAATGTTTTTCTCTCCTTAGGAGTAGTATTATCTTTTGTAATTTACACTTTAATCAATTTTAAAAATTGAGACTGTAAGCTTGAATTGGGATTACACAAAAGCAGACTAAAGAATATGGCTTTGATTTCTATTCTGTGTGCGGTGCACACTTCCTAGGCACTTACAGGGACTGGACAGAATACTCTCTGAATGAGATGAAGAAAAAAATCAAGCCCAGGATCTTTATAAGAAAAAAAAATTAGGGGAAGTCTGGAAGATATTTATGCCCACTGTGTTCTGTCTACTGTGAAAAAAACCAAAATTCCTTAGATGTATCACTCTGCATGACTGAGCTCAAACTGACGTGACTGTGGTTTAAAGGCAGATGGATGGAAGAGGAAGCTGCTTGCACCATTCCAGAGGATGCCAGGACCCGCTTCCCTTGCAAATACGCTCCCAAAATTCTGTTTTCAGGTGCACATCTTACAGCAGCCAAGGTCTGGAATGAGCTTACATTCACAAATTGAGCTCTCAGTGTAGTGGCTGCAGTGACATCTGTCAGGGTGGGAGAGATGACAGCCACAGGTGATAATAGCTTCAGGTATTAGATTTTAGTCTGCTTGTTTGTTGGGGTAATCGTTGTCTTAGAAAATTAAGGAAAGAAATGAAGAGTGAGGGAGAGGTGTAAAATGTGAATAAAAAGGTTCTCCACTTCCCCTACACTCTTGTCACTTTTACAGCCACTGGGATTTGGATGCCATTTCTTCTCCTTTTTGCCCCAAAGGCATAAAAAGGAATAAACTAGATAGCAGTAACCTCAGCACAAAACTCACCACTCTCCTAGAGAGTCACTCTATTGTGTAGCACATAAGATGTGAATTAACAAGGTGACAAGGAGAAAGAATAACGTTACTGTCCCTCTGTTATTTCCTCTGTGGGTTTCCCTGGGGTGTGTTTAGATGGTCAGTCCTTGGGACAAGGGCTGTGTTTGGTTTTTATCTATAGAACAGAATAGTATTGTTGGCAATAAAAGCTAGTGAATATTTGGTGACAGAGGGGGAGTTGATGTGAAAAGAGTTTTTTTAAGTTGGTATATATGGACTTTTGCAGTGGGTGCACTATGTATTCGTAGTGATAATTATATTCTCATTTATAAGTACAGACCATATTGCAGGGCTCTTTGCTACAGTTAAAATGAGCTTCTCAGGTCTCTTCATTTATCTAAGGCACCACTTCTTTAAAGCTTTTTGAGAGAGTGAAAGAAATTTCTCATGGAAATAGGAGACACATTCCCGAAGTCACTGTTTGAAGACTGCAAACTATCAAGAGGGATTTTAAGAGATTTTCAAGAGCTGTAGCCTTCTGCCAGGAGCCCAGAACTGTTATCACCTGTGTGCAGAAAGCTGGAGAAGACATTAGTTTTCACTGCTCCACCAGTGTAATTCTTATTTCCACTTAAAATATGCTGAAGTCTGAGACCCTCTTCTGGGTACCCATCACATTTTATATCTTCCTTAGGAGCAAAGGCAAAGCCTTGTGGTAGTTCAGATGTAGCCAGGCTATTAAAAGCCAGTAGGTTCTTAGGAACAGGAATGTCTTTGCCTAAAACTTTGCATCTAATGGTGGTGATGCGCGTTTTGCTTCATTCTACCAACCATCTGTTGTTTCCTGCTCCTCAGCTTTTTCAGTGTGTGGTACATTCAGGCTCTGCTCTGTGGTCCAGCCTAAACTGCAAGAACCATTTTAATAAGAGCTTATAAATAATATTAATGATAATTTATTACTACATGATCAGTTGTTTTCTAGGCTATCAGCTACAAAGGAAGGAAGATTTACACATGAGGAACCGCTTTTGCATTTGCAAAGGAAATTTAAGGCTGAGAAGTCTTTTCTCACAAAACTTCTGAAACTCACTGAAGGTTAATATAATCCACTGCAGCATAACAGGGACTGGAAGTGGCAATGTCTTGTTTTAGAGCCTGGTTGATGATTTGCAAAAGTCTGGTTTATAATCTGGACTGAGTTAATTGCAATTTTCCACATATTGTTCCTCACTTTGAGAACTGAATAAAATAATATTAAAAATTGAAACCACTCAATTATGCAACCTGTTGCTAGTCAAAAGCTCAGTCAATACTATTGCCAGCAAAGAAGAAATAATTTGTCTTTGCACATCTCGTTCTTTTTTTACAAAATAATGCACAGACATTTTCATGAATAGTAGTGTACAGAATTTAACAATTGTTCATTCCTTTTTTTAAAGTCAGTTTGCATGAATAATTTTCTCATCTTTATGCAGAAATTTTCTGCGTTTTTGTTGACTAAAATATTACTAATCTAATATCCTATTAAAAAACTCATTTCCAGCATTGCAGAGCTGAAAGGTGCTACCAAGCATTTAGTCTTCAATTTACATGCAACAAACCCTGTAATCTGATGGGGGATTTCACACAAGGATGGCTGCATGCAATTACGTGGGCAAAGAAAAAATCCCATCCAAGGATCTGCTCTACAACAATTTCATATGTCGGTCTCCCATTAAGAGTTCTATTGTTAAATTGCTTATTGATGTGGACTTAAGAGTGGAAAAATCTACACAGTGTTGTCATACCAGGTTTTAAATGGTGTTTGCATTTTCCTTTTCTTTTTCCTTTTTAATTGTAATTTGCATTTGTAAGAAAGGGACAAAGTAAACAGATTGGAATAATTCATTTGAGTTAACACTCATTGACAAGAAAACATTAAGCATTCTCCAGATGAAGCATCAGTCATGAAAGACAGAAGGATAATCCTAACATTACAACTCAAGTAAATTAGTTTTTGGATATATATTCCAGCATTGCATGAAGCTGTACCAATTCTTAATACTGTCATAATAATATGCACTTTTAAATGCTGCCAGGAATCATGATCACAACAGAGAGAGGATTCACTGTTTGTGTTTATTAATGTGGGAATGTTGGAAGAGTATTTGATATTAAATGTCATAGTCTACAGTGATTGGAGCTAAACTGTAAAACTGGTTGGGAAGGTTTGTGCAGATAAATACAAATGGCAAACAGTGCTCCACACTCTGCCATGGTGGAAGTACATTCTGGTGTTATGCCTCTGGCTTCACAGAACAAGTGCAACCTTGTGAACCTGGCACCACCCCTTTGGAAAGGAGGTGAGAGAAAGTGGAGGGTGCAGGACCAAGGTAAGCATGAGCCTGAACCACATTTGCCCCTTCTGAGTACAAGGGAGCCATTTGTACCTTGGCTGGCCCACTGTATTTCCCAACTCAGCTGTGTTTGTCCGTAGGTGGGCAGTTGGGTTGTGTTTTTTCTTAATTTGCTGAGAGTGGACACAAAATTCTGCCCCACCACTCTGTGCCAGCAGCACCATCACAGTTACTTCTTAGAAGCTTTGACTCAAAAGCTGGCAATATTTCCTTCAAACAGGATGGAGGAAAGCAGGGCAGGGAGTTATCTTGCCCTCTCTGTGTGTTAAGGAGACATTACCACAGAAGAAACTTTTGCAGTAATGTTAGTTAACTTAGCTGTTACATTTCTCTTGAATTAATTGGTGTGCTATGGATTTCACAGTAGTGCCTTCTGCTGCACAAAGTTTGAGATGCTGGGAAGGAGCATCCAGAAACCTGACTTGTAGCTCTGAAGATATTGAAAAAAAAAAAGAAATAGTAACAGAGCAGCTGATTTATCTCCTAGTATCACCATGACTGTTGTCCCAGTCTACACTAAATCATAATTGAAATGTGATTAAGCACTAATCTCCCTCTAAATACTATGTATATTTATTAAATTGTGAGTAATTTGCAATATTATGACATTTGATAGGCGATATTTGGATCCAGCTGATACAGTTTCAGCAGAGAGAACAGCAAGAGCCCTTCTATTGTCTTGAGCCGGCGTTTTGAGGCAGCGATGAAAGCCGTAGAGCTGGCAATGCAGTAACCTAATGCAGAACACAGGCTTCTTCTTTTGTTAAACATCTCCTCCTAAAAATGCTGGCAAGTACACATTGTTTTCTTATCGTTTTTTCCTCTTGAGAGATTTCAATTCCATTTACCCCACGGGCCCAAATCCTTCCTGAACACACGAGTTAGACAGTAAGGAGGATTACCAGAAATAGCTCAGACAATGACCAAAAGCCATCTTCCGTGCCTTTTCTTTCCAGCCAGCCACCCAACTTTCATTATCAAGGGGATGAATACCATATCTGACTGCGTAATCAAAATCCAGTGACCTGTCAGAGCAGGCACTCTCTTGCTGTTTCCCTTTGACTAGGCTTCAGTTCTGGCACCCTTTTAACCCAGATTTCCTGACACATTGTAACTTGTAGACATTTAAGGATACAACCGCTGAGCTAATACGTTTTAGATTGTGCCCTTATAGTATATATGGCATATTTAGTGTCATGATTTCTAGTAAAATTGGAGCACCCTGATGCCAAAGAAATAGCATTTAATTTAAAGAGCACAGCAAAGAAGAGTGAAAGCATATTGAATAATAGAAATCTCTGCCCAGTTTTTCCAGCAATTTTTCTGCCTGTGATATTTGCCAGCACATTCCTGATGAATGTCTAAGGTAAAAATGACTGCTCATTTGGATCTTGAATGTCATTCAACATATGGAAAGAACCACTGACTTTTCTTTAAATGTAGTCCCACGCAGTCACCATTGAAAAAACTTTTAATTTTTTTCTTTTCCCCCTCCAAATACATTACTATGTGCTTAGTGGATTAACGCTCAGCAAGTTCAGAGAAAATCATACGAGGTGCCAAAAGGGCACATTCTCCTGTTGCAAAGTCTAAACCTAAAAGGTGTTCCTTAGAGCCAACTCTATATTTTGTAAAGAATGAGGGGGAGATTAAATGCTTTTCCATACAGTATGTTTCCCTTTTTCCCTCTTAACTGAGTCAAAAAAGCAGCACAGCTCAACACAGACATAATATGCTTTTTGTGGATTGTTAAGGGAAAACAGAAGGGCTGATTTCACACCTCCAGGATAACTGTGCTACCAAAAGGGGTCCCAGAGCAGGTGCCCTGGCAGGCCCCACATATCTCTACGGTCGATTTCTCTCTGGGCTTAGAAAGCAGGAAAATTTCTCTGAGGAGTCCTCTCAAGGTTTTTTCAGAAGGTTGCAGTATAGAACTTCTCCATAGTCGTCCCAGATTTCTAGGTGTTTTAATAAGGATTAAATACTGGGCTGACTTATTTTAACAATAGATTTTCTGCTCTTTTAGAGAGGACATCTCAAGAAAAAATTTAGGATTCCTTTTATATTTTTTGTCCTTTTCTCTTCTTTCACAGAGGTGTGAAGTTGGTTACCTACCCAACCATTCTGCCCAAGGAGGATGAAAAGTGATACCTTTTGTAGCAGACATTCTGAGGCTCCAAAAAGGAGAAATGCCATTTGTCCCATTTATTAGCAAAATGTGAAAATTACAGAAGTCAGTCTGTGAGCGAGGTACCAAACCCAGCAGCAAGCAGCAGACTGTCCCATGTATGGTGTTAGCACTAGACCTAGATCTGTCTAATAACTTAACCAACTGTGTCTTGGCATCAGGCCCTGGAGACTTTAGTTACTTCTTTTTATTTTTCAACTGAATGAAAATTCAAATTTATAGTACTGATAGCTTTCTAATTGGCTGATTCTTTTAGTATTTTCAGATTAGGCTGTGCTTCTTGGCAAGCAGACTTTTATAGACAAGTTCTTCACAGCCAGAGTTGCATCCCTACTTAGTGTGCAGAAGTAATATTTCTTAGACATCTAGTTTATGTGACAGAGAAGAAACATCATAAGCTAGTGGAAGTTATTAATTTTTAATATTTTATTTCAAATTGTAAGGTGTGCAATTGCTGGATAGTAAAAAATACTTGGAAGCAAGCATTTTGGGAAAAATGTACATGAATCAGAAGGATGCTTATTTTGTATTTTCACTTCCTATGATCTTCAGAAAATGCTGACTGCAGTCAGCAATGTTGGCAACAGTCCTTTTTCACAGAACCCCTGAAGTATTGCAATACTTCATTGCCTGCAACAGCCAGGCAGGCTTTTAATAAATTAGTCCTGAAGGTAGAGATAGATTCTGAAGAGATTCTGAGGTCAGAAGAGACTGCTATAATAATCAAGTTTATTACCTAACTTCCTTTTTAACACCAACTGTAGAATGTGGTTCAATACTTCCTGCATCAGCCGAGTTTGTGGCTGAAATCAAGAAAATCATTCAGAAAGACATCCAGTTTATATTTAAGATGATAAGGGGCAGAGAATTTACCACATCCTTTGGCAATGTCCTTAGTTTTTAATTGCTTGTACTGATAAAAATTTATGTTATTGTCAGTCTGAAGTCTGCTAACTTCATCTTTAGTGATATTGCTGTGCCTTTTTGTTTGCTCAGTTAAAGGCAAAATTACATAGACATAATTTTACACACTGAATATTACTCAATAAGACATGGGTTCCAAATGAGAAACATCAGCCTTGAGTCTCAGAAATTCTGATCATGGAAGAATGAGCACCCAGGTGGTACAAGAGGAGGGAGAGAGAGAGGAAAGGCAAAGCCCAGAATGATGTTACATACTGAACTTCCACCTGCAAACTGGATGCAGTCAAAAATAGAGACCAATTTTGAAACTCTGGCCTGTAAATATCACAGCTAAGAAATACACTTTCGAGATACTGGCTGCTGTCAGGTTAACATTCTCTTGATGCTTCAATATCTTTTTTTTAATGGTTTTTCTGGGGTTTTTTTTTTGATGTTTCTGTAACTAAAACCAGGCTTGTATATCAAAGAGATGGTTTGCAGGCTGCTAGTCAGTACTGTGACCTAGAGATAATGCTTTTTCTGTTTGGTATAAAATCATGATGCATTGTCACCTTGAAACTACCATCCTCTCATAAAGGGCTTTAATCTTATTTTCCCTGTTGAACAGAGGCATTCTCATATCCTTTTGTAGTCAAATCATAAGATCTGACTAAAGCTGTTTTCAAAGAAAGCAATGTATCTGGTAACTGAAAATCTAAATTTGATTTGAAAACCAAATATAAATATTTTGTATTCTAATAATTTTTTTTTGTACTGAGGACAAAAAAGAGAACAGGAACTTTAGCTCGAAGATTAAATTCAAGATAAATGCCTAAACCAGAGCCAGTACTCCAAATCTATTTTTTTCTTTTCTTTGCTGCCAAGTTTTTTTCTCTAGACTAAGAAGAATATTTGCCATTGCAGTGATAAAACTGTGAGCAGCAGAGTTCAGTCACGCCAGGGAGAGAATACGATACTTTACATGAGCATGTCAAGGTAATGTCAATTAAAAAAAAAAAAAAGAGAGAAAGGGGAAAAAAAGAGGCATAGAGTGACTTTTTAAATCTTTCACTCAGATCTTATCTATTCATAACCGAAATCAAAGCAACTCTGATTGCTCTATCAAGTGTAATATATAATTAAGGCAATTCAGTCCTAAGGTTTGGGGTTATCGCAGTTCTTTTGACTTGAGTTGCTGATTGTCTTAGTGAAAGAACTGGTGGGGAGTTTTTTGACAGAGAGGTTTTCATCATAAAGAAAAAAACCCATCTGTCAAAAGGAAAACTTTACAGTGAGGATAAAGCCTGCAGAATAATCAATAGCCCAGGACTTACTTTCAAGAGCGTGGTAGTGCAAGTCCCTGCTCTCAGCTGGAGCTGTGCCCGAGCCCTGGAGCTGCTGTCTGGCCAAGACTGGGCTGGGCACTCTCTCCTCTGGCCTCCATTTGAATTGTATTGCAACAACCACCCAACTTCTGGGCTGCACATTCAGTCCCTCAGCCTCTCTGGCTGGTTTTGGTTTGGCCCTGGTACAGGGGTGAGAAAGGTTTGAAATGTTAAGAAAGCTCTCTCTAACACAGCACATGTAAGCGCTGCGATCTCTGTGAACTCGGCTGCCCTGAAGCTTGACCTCTTGGAGCGTTCGTTTTCCGAGAGGCCCAGAGCACACGTGAATTCCTGCCTTTCTGTGGCACCCCTGGGACTGGAGGAGCCAGGCATATGCTCACTCTTTCTGTGCTCATTCCCGCCGTCCTGAGCCGGGGTGTGAGCCCCACACAGATTTCCGTACCCTTTATTGGTGAGGGTGCAGACATTTTGGGGAAAGGATTGTGCTCGCCTGTTACACCTACATTGTGCTTAAAGCTACGTGCTAGCACGATGCAGTTAGGCTGAAAGGTGTTAGTGGCTGCCAACAGGGATGTTCTGGCTCCAAAGAAAATAACAATCCTCGTTAAAAATAATGGGCGTGCCAAGCAATCGGCCGGGCTAGGGGAACAAAGCAATCAAGGCCCTTTATGAGGTAAAAGCAGCTGGTGGCTGAGGAAATACCAGCGGCACTTGGATGTGGCTTTACGACTCAGGGCTTTGCAGCAAGGAGCTGATGGAGTTCGCTCCTTCCTGCCCTCCTCCCTCCCTGCAGCCCTTCCCAAGGCTGCTGCCCCTCAGTGCTGGCTCTGCTGGGAGCTCAGCCGGCCTCAGACAGGGTAAACAAAGCAGGTCAGGGAGGCCTTGGGGTCTCCCAGAGCTGGGGCTGCTACCAAGAACCACTGACTGAAATAACATTGAATCTGTGGTCTTGTATTACATTGATTTCTTTCTTTCTTTTACTTTTCTGGCGGTAAACTATGATTTTTTTTTTCATAGAGAATGGAAAGGAATAAAATAATGCAGTTTCTCTATTATCTTTAGTGTAAGAATTTAGTGCCTCATAACACATTTTACTGAATGTAAGACTGAGAAAAAGGAAATCATAAATTCCTATCTGAGCCATGCTGCTTGCTAGGCGGTGTGTCTATCATGTGCACTCCATTCGGGGTGGGATTTACATTCTCGTACTTGAGTTAGTCAAAAGTGTGTAGGGTAAGCTCCTCTTGTAAATGTATTTCTGAGTCAGCTGAGGGAGAACCGCCTACACAGAGAACTTCTGCCTGCCCTAAGAAAGGGTTCAAAACTAGCTGGCCTAGCCTTAAGGAAAGCATATATGATTGACAGCTTTAGAGTATTGAAGATAGGTGTGATTAATTCCACCCTTTTAATCTCGAAATCTTGTCCTACTTAAATTTAAAGCAAGATTCCTTCATATTTCAGTGGGATGAGGGTGTATCCTTTACATGCCTCTTTAAGAGAATTTTTTTCTCATATTTCAAGAGGAAAGCTCACTAAAGTCCCTGAGACCCCCAATCCAGATGACTACCCTTCTCTGTCTCCCATGTTACTCTAGCAAGGGCTACACTGGTTAGTACTAAGTGGGAGAAAAAAACAAGTCTCCTTGCTTTTTGGTAAATTACTGATCTTTATCTACCTCACAACTCTGGTACTTTGGAAATGTAATTAATGTTTGTTAAATGCTTCCTAGGTAAAATATATTAAAATCTCCCTGTTTATTAATAACAAACACTTAAAAAGTGAATATTGAAAGCTTACTCCTAATCATATTTGCTACTGATGTATAATGGAGGAGATAGAAAACCAACATATATAATTACCAGCCTGACAAGCCATGCAGCCCCAATCACAGAAATTGCACAATTCCAGCAGGAAACCATGTTAAAAAAAGAAAAATCAAATAAAGTCTTTGGTTCCAAAAAGTTATATTGAAATGCCCACCATCTGCTTTAGCCTCCCAACAGTAAGGAGATTTAGTGTCTGCAGATCTCTCCTTATCTCATCTCACTGTGCCCTGTAAATGGAAAACCTATTTGCATCTAATAGAACAAGGCATGCCAATAGAAATCTCATATCTATTGGCAAGTTGTGTAATTCTTAAGAGCTATATAGTAGATCCAGATGCTTTGGAAAGGGATATCTTCCTTCAGGAGTACTGCTGGAGGGAGCCTGAATTGATTCCCTTCGTAATTATGGATCGGACCATGCTAATTACTAAAGACAGAGAAACATTTCAATTCTGCATTGTTTAGGCTTATTTTTGCATTTAAAAACAAACCAACAAAAATCCATCTATTTTTCTTGTCTTTATAATTTTAGGTGTATCATTTAAAAAAAGGTATTAAATGTGCTATTAAGGAAGCTAGCAGTGTGTCATGCAGACATTCCCAGTCTTCACACAAGACATTCAACAACTAAAATTATTCAAGGAAGATCCAGCTCAAAATTCCAATAAATAGCTGTAGATCAAGACACTGATTTTCATTAGACTCTTCCCCCAGCCCTCACTAATAAAACTTTGGCTACCTAGGTTAATCTACAGGGTGGCTGCTCCCTCGGAGCAGACCAAGTATTCTGCCATGTCACTGGTGGCTGTTGCTCCACTGCATACACAGTTGCCTTTGTGTTGGGAGCCTGTGACTAGACACAAGTCAGACTAATTTGTCTTAATTCAGTTCAGTTAGAGGGGGGCAGGTTGTAGATGGGCTTATATTTAGCATTCAGCAAATCAATTTATCATAAGCTTGTGGCTTTACAGGCACATCTTAAACTGACATAAGTAGATGGCCCATGCTGTGGCTTCTTCTGGCACACACAGATCCAATTCAGCATAATAGCATCAAGTCTCATTTGAAGATATTTGTAATAATGTCTTAAGTTTTAAGTGGTAATTATGATATTTAGCAGTCTTTTAACCTAGATATCTAGATTTCAATAGACAAATTGAAGAGGGATTGTCATCAAGATGCTTGGGGAACTGGCATTTAATCTTATCTCAATAGAAATGCTCAAGGAAGCCAGAAGGTCTGTGAACATTCCCTACCTGTTCCATCCTCATTTTATTCTATTTCACTGATGACTTATTCCCTTATTTGAATGCACTCATTGATGGCAATGAGTTTAGTGCACACAACTTCTTTAAATTTGTTCAATGCTTTTCCTTTTCACTGGTATAATTAGCAAAACATGTTCAAAAGCTATCAGCCTGACTCTTCCAAGTTATTTGCCTTGGAGTATGTCCCTGGCACAGGGCAGTTTTGCTCTAGTTTGCAGCCTCTGTAGAAAAAGAGAGCCCCAGTTGAGGCTAGCATTCCCAGCTTCAAGAGAATGTAGCCATGGAAAAAATGATAGGAGGAAAAAACCCTGTGAGTGTTACCTTTTTTACGTAGAGTGTCTGAGAAAATATAAGTATCACTGCTTTAGGTCTTGCCCATGTAGCATGAAATATGAGGTCTTTCCCTTAGATAAGTTACATATACAAAAATAAGTAATAATGTCAGAGAATTTTCTGTGGGCAGCTTTCTTATTTTGAGAAACCTTGAGTTCTGCTGTGTCTTTTTGAAAGTGACAGTTTGTATAGGGAAAATACTGAATTCTACAAATAATCACAGAGTGCATTAGATACAGTTTATTGGCTTGATCTTTCATATTTAATTGATGTTTGCTATGAAAATAAAGTTCAGCCAAGCAGAAGAGGAAAAAAGTATGTTGTGCCACATTAATTTAATTGTACAAGTACATAAATGGCCATGTGATCATTCCACAGGTTAATTTCATACCCCTGAGAAAGGCTGAGTCTGTTTTGTTTTTTTTTCTTGTTAAAATTTCACATTAATAAATAAAATTGAGTGTTCATGCTTTTCTGGACAGTCAAAACTCAATGATAAGAAGCTGCTACCGCTTGTCTTGACCACTCTGCCTTCATTTTCCCCTGGGCACCTTCTAGATAAGGTGAAATACTGTGCCTCTGTGGCTTGAACCCCGTGTTTTCTAAAATATACTAGAGAGGAATGCTTTTCAAATGGAAAGATGATTTTGCTGCTGTGTTCCAGAAAAATAAATTGCAAACAGCAGCACAGAATCACAAAAGAACAGGGCCAACATCATTTGACACAAATGGAAATCTTTCAGTTCACATCAATAGGCTTTAATCAGACCAGTATTTCTTTATTGCCTAGTTTTGTTTAGAAACATCCTTTAGACTTAGAGTGAGAACTAAACCCTTCTCTCCCTCCCCCTCCATATTTATGATCCAGGCTTTTGTAATAGTAGCATTTTCCTGCAATGCCTGCAGAATACCAATGAAATATTTCTTCCCATAGTGACACATACAACCATCCTTGAGTGGGAGGCACACTATTTACAATATTCTACTAGACTCCTTCATCTATGTCTCGTGGCTTATTACCAAATGCTGTGAGACCACATGGAACACCTACACCTCACTAGAAAGCCTTTAACAAGGCTTAAAACACACAGCCTTTCAATGACTGACTCACAAATTATCACTTGGTGAATAGGGACTTTATTGCACCTACACTCTTGTGACAAATTCCAGTCGACAAAGTGACACAGTAGATAAGTTTAGATGAAGGTGTTTACTGGTGGAACACCTGGTGGATAAGACAATAAAAACCTCGTGGCTCAAATGTTCTGAACTCCTGGACTTTTTCCCAGCTTCATTTTCTCTTCAAAAACGCAGCGTGGCAGAATTATCCAGCAGCCAACCCTCTGTATCTGGATACTCTGTATAAGGGATTCTGTAACGCATGTTTGTTTTTAAGCATTGCTAAGGGTGTTACTCTGGTAGCAGTCAGGGTTTCTGGAAATAATCAGTGAATCCCAAGTCAGAACAAAGGTGCTAATGTGGTACCAAGTTCCTGAGTAAATAAACAATTGCTAAACAAAATCTTTTCAACAGCATTGCATGTCTGTGTCAACACTGTGTTTCCTCCTTGAGTCATCTGGTCAGCAGCACTCCAGCTACATGGGAGAGGTCACCCACTTCCTACAGCTGGAGTTTTGTGTCAGAATATACCACTCAGGATTTCCTGTGAGCCACAGGAGCTGCATTTTTTGGCAGGATTAGAGAAAAAGTCAGGTTAGAAAATCCTGATGGGCATATTTGAGAGGAAGAAAAGACATGAAACAAAATCTGTTTGTGCCAGCCTCAATGTCCATTATCTAGTCAGACACAGGAACATGTTTGATCTTTATCATCCAAACAGAGAGATACAGAATTTGAATACATGGGAAGGACTCCTCAGATATTTCTTATTCTGTAGATATATAGGAAATTACTAATAAACGGGGAGGGAAAAGACATCCACACTTTTACTGAAGTGCTGGATATTATTTCTAATATCCAGCACTTCAGTAAAAACTACAGATCTTTTTTGTGTTCATAACTGGATCCAGAAACACGAGTTACCTACTTTCTAGCTCAGATGTAGTGGTATAGCCATGCTCTTGAGATGTTTTTTATTAAATGAGGGAAACCTTACAGAACTCCTTGATTTCATATGATTGCTGCTAATTAAAGAGATGTAGAAAGCATATGATCTGTTCATCTGACAGGATTTTTGCCAAGGCAGTTTGAAAGAGCTTGCAAAAATTTTGCAATCTGTATGTTGGTCCTGATTCAACTTGAACCTGAACTCCAGGGTCTGCTTTTGAATGTCCTCTCAACTCATTATCTCTTCCTATTTCTTGCTAAGATGCTTTTCTGAGTCCAAGCAGAGATGTTCAGCCTTTTTCTAATATAAATACAGTAAATCTCTCCTCTGTCATCATAATGCAAAATTCTTGAAAGAATCACTTCACAAATTTCAAACTAATAATTTATTATTTTTCACTGATATAACACATAGGTGGATAACGTTCCATCACCAGGGACTATAATCACCTTCAGCCCCAATTCAGCATCCCAGCTTCTGGTTTGATTAAGTATTTGTCACTTCTATTTCATCCTCTCCTGACAGAGATAACTTTCTTTTAAGTCAAACTGTCATACTCTGGAGTTCAGGAAGGACATGAAAATGTCAGGTAATAATCCCTCCTCAATCTTGTGAGTAGGTAACATTGCTAATATGCAGAACCATTAGTATGTTGGCATGAATTTAGCTTAATCATTTGCAGCAGTTCAAGCTTTATTAAGATACCTTAAGGCTGATCTGGATAAGCTTCTCCCATCTTTACATGGTTTGCTCTGCTTTCAGTACTTAACCAAAGGCACGTTTAATCTTGCAAATTCTCCTGAACCTTTGTAACTTTATTTTAAATGAATTTCATTAGTCACTTGAGCACTTCAAAAAAGCAAATATAATTTTTCTTCCTCAAGGAAACAATCTTTTGAAAAGCAATCTGGCTCAAAACAGTGTATCTATGTGGTTAATGCCATCCCTGGATGTTGGAGACTGTCATGCTAACATCATTAGTCATGCAAATAGAAAAACTGCCACATTAAACAGATATTCAAAAGCTAAATAGTACTTGAACAAACTGATCAGGCATTAGTAATAAATGGTTTTATGTTCTCTCATTTCCATCTCTTTGTCTTTAGAGGGAGAATATCTGGTACCTCATTCTCTCTCTCCAAGTCAAAACACCAAGAAGAAGAACATTCACCTCAAGAGTTAAAACTTCAGAGTAAGGGAAGAAGCTTTATCTTTTCAACATGTTTATGGAACATGTTAAACATTCAACATGTTTAAAGAAAATTATTTTTGACATATTTATACTGTGAAGGGGCTAAATATAAGGTTTCCAAAGCCTTTGTCCTCTTGAAGGTGAGCTGAGTTTCTATTTAGTTCTTCTATTTAGATGATCCCATCTTTTTACTGCAGCAGGATGGGATTATTGGTGTACAATACACATCCACCCACCCAACTATCTTCTCTGATTTCTTTTATCCTCTGAATCATTGTTTTTTGTTTTATAGCATAACCCAGTAGTAATATTCAGCACTAGTTCACTTTCTTGTTGCTTAAATGTACTTGCTTGAAATGCGTGACACCTGCCATGTCTGTACCTTCAATAATGATGACTAAACACAGCCAAAGGGCAGTTTTGTGGTTGATGAGTCAATTTATCTGCAGGAGTAAGTAAATGACATTCCCTTGTTCATGAGTAAGTCTTTGTAAATAATCAGTGAGCACTTCAGAGGTGAAGAAACTTTTTGGTTTGGAGATTGCAATTTTGTGTACAGTACCCAGCTCCTCTATGATCTGGCTGCAAACACTGTGTAGTTTTTGTTCTTATTCACACAGAATCTGCTTGTATTTCTGAAACCTTTTAATCTGAATAAGATCTCTCTTGAAAATCTTGAACTTCTCTCTTCACTTTCCCTCATTATGTTTGTAGCCTGTCTCCAACTGCAACATATTAAAAGCAAGTATTTACTTTCAAGCTCACAACCCAAGAGCAAACTAATGGTTTCTAGGTCATACCTTGGTTGAATTCAATTTGTTTCCATGAATTCAGGTTAACACAGAATTGATAGGATAATATTTTCTTTGTGGGAATTTGGACTAAGGCCATAATCACCTTTTTTCTCAACATTTTAGGATGATATGAGGTTCTGCTCTGAGATTTATTTTCAATTTGTCATTCCACAGCTTTATGGCACTGTTAATTGGTTTCCCACTTTCTTATTGGCTCCAATGGCTTTTGCCACATCATCTGTACTTAGGTGGCATCTAACATGGACCAGCAGTTACTGATCTCTATTAATTTCTTTCATCGTTTCCCATGCCTTTTTTTTTTTCAGAGTTGTAGCAGCACCTCTGAGATCCTCTTCAAAACTGCCAGGGTTTAAAAAAAATGTAGCTCAATAACACATTTACTTTGTCTTTTACATTTCTGTATGCCACAGTTTCCATTTCTCCTGACTGCAAGTATTTCAACGTTGTGAAGCACTGGAGCCAGCAACTGGAGCTGCTTCTTGAGGTTCCATAGAAGTAGGACCTCATAGTCAAGACTAATTTTCACTCTGCCTTACAGACATCAAATTCCCTAAGCTAGAAGAAAAAAAGCCCTCTAAATATTCCAGAAGTAAGCTGAAGTGTGCTGTGAGTCACTCACAGTGCCCAAAATGCCATTCTTTGCAAAGTATGCCTTAACTGAAAAACCACTTTTTGGGCTATCACTTTGAATAGCTCTGAGGTGTAGTTCTGGAGCTCTGAAGTTCTGTATTCTGAAATAGCTCTGAAGGTAGTTCTCTCCCTCCAAACAAACATGCAGAAGGCATGTACCTATCTTAATTGTTAAAATTCAAAAGTTAGGAATCATTATAAAAGATTCATTTATTTGGTGTTTCAAGTACATCTTTCTCCTAACAAGAACATATTTTTTTCATCTTCTTATTCGCTTCACAAAGCCATTAGAATTAACTGATGAAAAACTATTTAGCAAAGATTAAGTATCTGGAATTCATAAAGCATCTGGTTATAAGGAATCAAATTTAATATCACTGAGATTAAAAGTTTACCAGGAATTGATTCTAGATATTTCTGCTCTGACTTTGTAAAAGAAAGAATCTGAAAGGCCAATTTTTCAACTGAGATACCTTGTTATCACTTCATAGAAGGAAGTGAAGATGCATTCCAATGAACACCAGCTGAATATCTGGCTTTGAGATCATCAAACCTAGTGTGTATTATCCCCATGTGTTTATTGGTCATACACTTCCCACTAGGATGTGCTGATGTGAATACATTAAATATTCTTTTGGGAAATTAACTATTCTTATTATTGGGAGACATTAATCCTTACAATATAAGCTATTTTCTTGATGGAAGTTGTCATGGTTTAATCACAGCCAGCAACTAAGTACCCTGTTCCCCTGCCCCCAAGGGATGGGGAGGAGAATTGGAAAAAAAGGTAAAAGCCATGGGTTGAGATAAGAACAGTTTAATAATTGAAATGTAGTATTAATGATGATAAAATCGTAATGTAATGAAAAGGGATTCAGTGAAGAGGAGGTGGGGGGGGAAGAGAGAGGGAGAGGGGGAGGGAGATAAAACCCAAGGAAGACAAGTGAGGCACAGTTTTTCACTGCCTGCTGATTGATGCCCAGATGGTTCTTGAGCACCAATTGGCATGTCCTTGCCAACTTCACATAGTTTTTATACAAAGTATGACCTTCTTTGTTATGGAATATCCTTTTGGATAGTTTGGGTCAGTTTTCCTGGCTATGGGCTTCCAGCTTCTTGTGCACCTCTTTGCTGCCAGAGCATGAGTCACTAAAAAGTCCTTGGTATACTGCAAGCACTGCTCAAGAGTAACTAAACCATCAGTGGTTACCAACATTATTCTCATATTATATC
>VZRH01007412.1:784264-818242 GCA_013397555.1 Urocynchramus pylzowi
AAAAAAAAAAAAAAAAAAAGAAAGCATTTGGGAAGTGGAAGGTGTAAGAATCTAATGCAGTGTGCTCCAGAGTTTCTCTAGGTGGGAAGCAAACTTATTGGATTAGTATATTTGTCCTAATGGGGGTGATGGGTGTTTTATGTATTAGTTTTCAGGCGTGTGTTTGAAAGCAAAGCTCAGTTGAAAGAAAGTTTCAGCTGAAACAACAGTACCAGAAATCTACATGTGCATTATCATATTCAATATAAGAATAGAAGTAGACAAATCCTCAATGGTTAATGACCTTGGAGGACTCTGAGTATGAGACTGAAATACATTAAAAACCTTGGTGGCCTTCATAAAGGGAAATAAAATGTATGTGTTTACTTTGGCTTGCCTTCCTTTATTTTTTTATTTTTTTCTTTTTAATTGATTTTTTATTTCCTGCACAGATAACCAAAAGAAGCTTAGAGCAGACTTTATGAGAAAAGGAACTTGGCTTGATTTGTCTTTATTACCAGCAACTTTTCAAAAGTAGCCATCAATATCACAGACTGATATGATGAGTGAATCTCAAATAGCACAAAGACATTTACTTATTGCTCCCCATAGGGAACGGATTTGTTATTTGTTTTATTATTTTATTTGTTTTAATCCTCATGTTGTAATTATATTGGTTCCTGGACATCATCTCTGGGGTGAGCTGTATTACAGTGAGACCCCAGGACAATTTCAAAAGAATGCTGGGTAAACTGATAATTCAACAATTCCCTGTTGTTTCTTCCTACAACTGACATATTTTAAGATAAGAGCAAGGAAAAAAAAAAAATCTTTAAACTATTTGTCATGTCCTGGTAAGCAGTGTGAACTATTGTCATGTATGTGTAGTGCTTGGATGGTTCAGTCACCTTTACTCCTTTCTCTCACACCAGAAAAAAATTGTTAACATATTTAATAGGTTAAGAATGTTGAAATTCACATGGGAAACATTTCTACAGGAAATGTTCTCACTAAACTCGAGTTATACATTATACCACTCTTTCTTGTGTATTTTGGGTTTTGCTCTCTGAAAGAGGAGTTTGCACAAAGTCACCAAAACCCATGAGCCAATGTATTGCCCAAACTAAAACTTCCTGGACTATTCTGATATTCTTCCTGCCTCTTTCTAAAATGTTGGTGTGCAAGAGCAGAACACTTTTTCACTCTGAGAGAGTTAAATCCAACATAGCAAGTCCTAGCTGTTTATAGCAGGTTTATTCTGCAGTAAATGTCTCTCTTCATGTAGCTCTATTAATTAATTTGGCAGACTTCAAAAGAATAAAAGACCTATTAAATAATTGTCCTAGAGACTAAAACATTTAACTCAAAAGTCATATGACAATTGCCAGGGACTGTGTTTGTAGACAGAGTGAAGTAAGAATTCCTTTAGGAAAAAATGAGATTTTAATTATTGACTTCTAGCAAGACATGATTAACAAGGGCTTCTCATCCTCACTTATCAAATCCCAAGTGTCTGCTCCTGCATCTACTGTTTCTTAAGTAAAATCCCCAAACTTCCTTCCAGTTCTCAGAGCAGCCTCATTAAATCAACTGTAGTTAAACCTCCAGTAGATTAGAACTGGTTAGGGGAATGTAGATGTAACACTTGATTACCTTTCTAAAGCTGATGACATGAATTGATTTTTAGAGATTGGTCAGCCCTGCCACTGCCAGTGAGCCACCTCCTCCCCACCCCCAGGTTTCCCAAGAATGGGAGTTAACCCCTGCATTTAACAGGCTTGCAGTAAACACGTTTTTTCTGCTCACAGGTGATGGCTGAAGTTTTTCTCAGAATAAGAAAGTCCCACAAGTTCTGGGATCCATTGATGCTGTATGGTTTGTATTATCTTTAGAAAAAACACACTACCAGGGAAAAATATTGTATATCATCTCAGCAGGGGACTTGGAGCTGTTTAGCACTATGTAATTGGATCTAGGACTAATCCTTAACTTTGATGAGGCCAAGAGGAGTTACACCACTGCTATTTCCAGCCCATTAATGATAGACAAAATGCTTGAACACACTGTCTAACACTTGATTGTAAAGGACTAAATAAATTTCAGAGTCAAGTTTTGGTTCTCTGATATGCCTTTGGATAATTCTTGTGTTCTTTGGTCAATACACATATGATTTCTACCATTTGAAGTACACAGTAATTTAGCAAGAATAATAAACAAAAAATGCATTCAAAAATAATAATTTTGCTTAATTATGATGTGCCTTAGATCAATTTTGTAATAGTCTGCTTTTATTATGCAGCAGATAAACAAAAGAAATATTTAAATCAGGGAGCTGTCTGCTGCTTTAATACAAGGTAAAACTTCATCCACTTTGAAGAATTCACTGTTGGTATTGCATTTCTTGGATTGACTGTTTGTCTAGACATTGTGGAATATTATTGTAAAGTAAGTTAGAGGGAACAGAGCATTATTCCTCTATACCTTATTTGCTGTGGGATTAATTATCAGGCTAATTTTAATATTTGGTCACTAACAAAGCCTTACATAGTTTAATTTGTCTTTTCAACACGGTTTTTTGATTGCTTATTCACAGGTTGGGTTGGGGTTTTTTTTATTATTTTGGTCATCTTCCAAGATTTTTCATTTGTCTCATATGCAGGCTACAAATGTTTTATATGGCTCATATGCTTTCACACAGTAGGTGCCCAAGGCAATGAAGTTTCACTACAAATGTAATAATTTCTGAACCAACTATACAATTCCTATGTTGAAGTTAAATTTGCAAAATCTTTTGGGTAGTTTATTTCATTTTAAAAGCTTCATATGTTTACTTGAATTATCTGCTTAATAAAGGATGCATTTAATGATTGTTTTTCTCTCCTAAGCACACTTCATGCTAAGGAATTCTCAAATTACATGAAGACAGGAATTTTCTTCATCCTCTCTCAAAATTCAGTGTTGAAAGAGAATAATAATTTTTCAGCTTTGACCAAGAAAATCTGGAAACATATGTTTCCCTAATAGAAATTGTAATGGCCTCTGTTGTCTTTGCAATTGTGAATTGCAAACACAATTCCATTTTAAAGAAGATCTTGTCTGTGAAACATCATGTACTAGGCTTCCTAAAGCACAATTTTTCTGACTTGGAAGCATGAGAGTAGGGTTAGTAGTCTCTTGCCAGTTTTGAACCTATAGTTCAAGGCAGTCTAGGTTTTTCAAACTTAACTTGTAGCACTAGAACAGCTCCTCCAGTTTTTGAAGTGCCAGCTTAATGAATCATTCCCCACAAAATAGTTGCTTCTGACATTTCAGCCAAAGCCCTGCTGCTCTTGTAGGAGCCTATATGCTTTTATCTTGCACATTGGTCTGAGCTGCAAAAATGTTCCAGTTTGTCACACACTGTTCTGTACTGCCACTTAGAAATATGCTTGTGCTTGCTGAGTGAATATTGATAAGATACCTTGAGACTGTGATAAAAATGGGGCAAAGAGAAGATATCTTTCAAATTTGATAAATAAAGTCTTTAAAATAGTGATAAAAGACTTCTGAGAGTCCATTATTGAGAATGAATTCTCAGAGGTGTACATGAAGTTGGGGGCTTATTGTTTGGTCATGCTCTTTCAAAGGTTTAGGGCTTTTACTCTGTGTTCTAAGAAAAAGCTCTTTGAAGGTCATGTTTGAATTCAAAGCTGTACTTATTGTCTGTTTTTCCATGCTATCTACATTACTGTTGCATATCACATTTGGGAGCCCAATAGCTCCTGAAGGTAATATTTTCTAATTCCACTTATCCTACCCTCTGGTGTAGCATTTGTCAGTGCAGGTTTGTGTCTGCAGGTGTTGATAAGGTAGAAAAAGCTACCTGACTAACATTATTATATTGCTTATTTTTCCTAGGTAGTTTGAAATGATTATCACTGCTGGACTATAGTTGTGTGCCAAAAGATAGCCTGCCCTCCTTCTGCTATACCACCCTCAGTACTTTAAAGCAGAGGCAGCTGAGCAGATTACCTGGCTGTGAAAAATCTTACAGCAACAGAGAGTGGGAAGGAGGGAAGAGACTGGGAAGAACAGAGATGGGGGAGGATCTGCTTTTCACTGCAGGTGTTATTCTTGTACTGAAGGCTGTGGCTCCTTGTTCAGGTGTCTTAGTGGGCAATTAATCTCTTGCTGTTACAGAGCAGCACTGAATATAACCACTAAACTACTGATGGTAATGGAGGTCATAGAAAAAGAAGGGAGCACTAAAAGTGAGCCATAAACCCCTCTGCAGCTGATTTTACTCTGTGAGATGTTGGATTCTGCACCTGCCATCCCCAGCAAGTGAAACATGTGGGTCCCCCAGCCCTGAGATGTACCCTGAGAGTGGCACATCTGGGCTTGACAAGGGGGTCACTCCTGCAGGACCAGATGAAAGGGGTGCCTGGCCTTTCACACTTGAGCCTGAAAATTAATCTTGTTCCATTAATATTTTTCTTTGCCTGTGGGAGAAAAAAAAAATTGCTCCACATACTAGAAACAACCACACTTGGATTGCCACATGATCTTAAACCTGGTATTTCTATGAAAGGGTAAAAAACTTACCTGTGTGCTTGAATCATAATAAAACAGGAGACATGCTCAGAAGCCTTTCTCAGCTGTACAGACAGCTCAGCTCCACTGCCTCTGCTGCAGCTCTCTGTGCCTTCCTCAGCAGAGCATCAGACCAGCTGTAGGCATAAATACAACTTGGCATCTTCGACCAGACCTGCCTTTCAACACCTCCCATGTGACAAAACAATCCCTCTTTTTGTTTCTGTAATAGGAACAAGCACCCTAAAACCTGTTTAGCTCTAATGGAGATAGTTACCTGAGTCTCTCAAATCCCCTTTTTCCCCAGGCTCAGTAATAACAGCACTGGCATCAAAACATAGGTAATAAGCTCCTTGGAGAAAGAGCGTGTTCCTACATCATAGAAGAAAAGTTTGTGTTACTTCAGCATCTTTTGCCCCCCTATTTTTGTGTTGTCTTTTCATCTTTCTACTGTTTTAGCTTCAGGAGCTGATGCAAGACATTCTTCTGAATTTACTCTGTATACCATCATGATAACCAGTGTAGAAGTGCACAGGCTGGTAATTAGCCCAGCCTCATGGGCTGTCAGCAAATTCCATGAGAATCCAGTATTTCAGTCAGCCATGTGATTGTGAACAGGTTTCTTGCTCAAAATGTTTCCAACAAAGCTACCTAAAATGTTATCATTAGACACATGCAAAATATGTGTTTGCAAGGACAAATAAATGGATGACATTTTTATCAATCAATTGATATATGTTGGGCTAATCTTTTCTGCCTTAGTAACCATAAGAGGATAAAAATAGATTAATCATAATTCTGGTTTCACCAGGATCCTATGAAGATTCGTTAGATAATGTGTGAAATTAAAAGAGAACTGTTTTCTGTGACTGTCTCACTCTAGTTTTGGAGAATGAACTAGTGAGCTTATTCTCAAATCCTCCTTTGGGAATTATCGTTCTCATTCACATGCCTAAATTCCAATTAAATCGAGATTTAATCAGACTTCATTGGCTCAGTGCTAAGCAGAGGCATGCAGTATGTTATCAGACAGTGCTATAGATGTGGCACCTGTGAGAGATCTGATAACCTTTCGGAGCAGCATCCGAGAGTGGGCACCCACCAAAGGTGCTAGACAGATCTGTGAGAGCAGTTTAGCTGAAATACTAAGGGAAAATTCAAACTGCTCTCCAACATTCTGCATAAAGCCTGAAAGTGCCTGGCCTACTAAATCTACATGCTTTGGAGCCAGAAAAGATTCCTCAGGCAGCATGGCAGAGGCTTCTGTGCCTGGTCAGAAGCCCTGGCAGGAGGGGTGAGGCACTGTGCCTAAGCAACCATGCAATGTGATAAGAATGACCTTAGAAACCAGTCATGCTGGGCTTGTATTGCCCTCTTTTGAATAATTATGTAGTTTCTCAGAATGTTTTGAGTGGTTTGCTCTCCTGAGCATGAGGACAGTTTGTTTCCACAATGTCCATGGTGCAAAATAAAATCAAGCCACGAGCCACAGGCTAGATAATCTTGGCACATAGAAGAGAAGCTGACACCTTGCCTTCTTGCAACTTAAAAAAAAATCTAAGCACAATACAAGCACAGTGTTTTTAATCTCTTAAGGATATGGATATGGCTGGGAACTCTTCTTGGCTTTAGGTTTCTTACTTGACACCCCCCTACAGCCAGGACAAGTCTCCCTGGTTGTTTGTGGGGACAGATGATTCTTTGAATATACATCTGATTTCTGGAGAGGTCACATGAGAAAATTAGGCTTATTCTAACTTGTGGAATTTATCTCACCATTTTTATACTCCTTGTGAAACAAGACCATTTCACTACCCTACCTGTCCTGGGATTCAGTGCCTGGAGAGGGAGTTATGCATATAGGTCTAAGCCTCTCAAGGTTATATCAGAAAAACATGGCAGGAACTGAAGCTACATCTGGTGAGCTTTGGTCCTGGCCTGTGGATCCAGCAACCCACAGATTTGCTATTTAACTTTGGCTATGAATACAACATCCTGGGTTTTTTCAGCAAGGACACTTCTTTATGATAGCAGCTGAAATTGTAATTATTAATTCTGAGCTAAACTGGGCAGGGGAGAAGGAAACGCTGGGGTTTTTTTATTACCCATAGTATTTATTGTCCTATATTGCTTCTCAGGTAATTCATGCTGAGCAATTTTTTTTCATTTTGCTTTTTAAAATGGCTTTTCTGCTTGTACCATTTAAATGTTATAATTTTAATTCTTGTTTTGGTAGCTTATTAAGTTTTTGATTTATGATGAAGATCTTTAGAGTCCTGCTCCTTCATTAGTGTATCCAAATTTACACTCTTTGGAATAAGCACAGATATAAAGAGAAGGTGTGTTCATTTAAGCAAGACCTGGAAATGTTTTTCATATTAATCATTACAATAATGAGCAGCTGATTAAATTATTGATCTTTCAGGATAAACAGTACCTTAAAAAGTCATGGAACTAGGTGTTTAAAGCTGATGGAGACACTTTTTTCATTAGTGTAAGATCTGACCCATGAATATAACATGCCCCATCTGCTGAAATAATGGCTGTGTGCATATTACCAGTCTCCCTGACATTTTGTTTTCAGAAATATGGAAATTATCATTACTTTATGGCTATTCTAAAACCAGAATAATAATTTTCTTCTACCTGGTATGGCCATTATTCATCCATGTCTCTTATTTTAGGTGAAGCTGTATTTCATAAAGTTGAAGGTTATTCCAAACATTCTTGGCAATATGTAGAAACCTCAAAGTGCATTGTTTTCATTTCTGACAGAAAATGATGCATGACATATTTTTGTTAATGTATTGAACATATGTAGTACCTACTCTATAACAAAATGTACAAAATTAATAACCTGTAGCTGTTTCTTTGACTTTAGAACTGATGCATGGGCAAAACATATGCACTTAATCTATCAATATAAGCCATTAAGATTAACCTGTCCTGTACTTGATTCTCAGTGTAAAGAGATTTTCTGCTGTGATAAGGTAGGTGAATTATCATGTGGTACTATTCTGGCTCCCAGAAAATGTTCTAGTGACTCAAATAATAGCAGCTTCTACACCTACACATCATGACTTTCCGTTGTACTTTTACTGAAAATCTATGTAAAGCCATACTTTTTTTCCCCTGCATAAATTTAGGCTGATAGAGTAAATAACTATGGCTATGGCAATAACAGCAATCAAGGAGTGAAAATTTTGTGTTGCTACTTTAGGTCAGTCACAGTAATGAGACTATTTCTCCACCCATTCAAATTCAGTTTTGAGCCTTTCTAAAATGCTTTTAAAATTATTTTAGATACAATGAAATGGTCTATCTCTTCAATAAAGAACTCTAGTTGGAGTAAGTTGTATCACTGGCTGAAGCTATTTTTTTTTTTGGTTGAAATTACCATGTTTAATGAATTGAGTGTCTGATGATATGTTTTCCCCTTCTGCACCCACAAAATCTGCTTGTACTTTAAGATATTCCTTCACCTTCTGAAGCTTGCTTAGAAAAGGTTTATCTTGCACTGGGGGTAAGACTATAAAAGCAAATTGATGCATTGATTTCCCCATTTCTTCACCTCTAGAGAACAATTCATAAAGCACGGAAGTTCTAACTAGTCAATCAATAGTTGCTACTTAAATCAGAGACACTGCAGATAGCCTGTTGTTATTAAAAGTGTTCTTCAGAAGATGATAATAAATGAAAAGAGAAGAACCAATTCAACCTCTGAGTGGAGTTCAAGATTGGCACATCGAGGGAAGGGAAGCTGCACATACAACTCATCCATTTTTTTCCAGAGACAAATGGGAAAAGCATATTTCCCTGAAAACTTCCCAATTCTTAAGAACAGGAATAACCTGAAATACCAAAAAGTTTTGGGAAAAAATCCCAACAACAGAATGACAGGGAAGTTCTGTCAGACCCCCAGGAGGTTGTTTGAACCCCTGACTTCCCAAACCCAATCCAGAAGCCTGGGTCCTATATTGCAGCCTGCTCTTGCACCAGACACCCTGATCTTCCCACAGCAAAGAAGAGGTGAAAGTCTCAAGACTTAAGTGACCTGTCTGAACAGACAGTCTGAGCTGGGAGCCTCCAAGCAACCTCAGAGCCAGGCAGTCTGAGTGTTTGATGCTCCTGCATGATTTCTGGAACGTGGTGAGGAAATGTGGGAGTCAGAAGACAAGGTTTTCATTTCCCTGGAAAATTTTAAAGATTGTTATTTCATTCTGGAAGAAATGTAGGAATTTGGCTTTAGCTAAAAAAAAATTTAAAATCATACAGAATGGGAATTTTAAGCTTTGAACATTTCAGCTATAAAAGATTTTGCAATACTCTTGTGAATGATGCAGCTGACAAATGTGTCCCTCCATGTGATGGCAATGAAGGAAACTAAAATTACAGCATAAGATGCAGCTCTGAGTGTTCTCGTTCTGAAGCTGAACTTTAGAGCTGCGAATAATGCACAACTTCAAATTAAGTTGGTTAGGCTGTTGATGAGCTTTTGGGAATTCGTTATTTTTCCTACACCCATTATGAGGGTGTAGATCTTGATCTTAATTGAGGACCTAACAGCAGAGTGGGTAAGGTGTGACCTTGCTGCCTTTCAGCTGAGAGCACTCGAGTTGCTCAGGCACATGAGGTGGCACATGAGAAGTGGAGGCCGTGGTGGGCACTGGGTGGATGGAGACAGGAGGGACCACTGTAGAACAGTGTGCCCTGAGATAGAGTGAAACAGGGGAGAAACACCACTTTGCAGTAAAATTTAACTATTGCATGCATCAGTTAGCCATTTAATCATCAAAGCAGCTTATGGTGAACATGTTAAAACCCATATGACAAAAAATCTTGCAGGTGCTGGGTACTGGAGGCACACACTTGTTGAGGCTCAACACTGAAACCCTTCAGGGACTCACAGTGGGATAGGAACATGAGAAATCATTTTGCATTCACAGCAGGTCACTGTGAAATAAGATTGTTCACTCAGGGGGTTTCTCTTGGGTTTTCTGCCCTGAGTACACTGCAGGGGTACAGCCTTCCTTACACAGCAGTGGCACAGCCATGTGCCAGAATACCTGTGCCCTGACTGGGAACAGATTGTGTTCTTTAAGTCACACCTTAACCACAAGGGTGGACTTTTCTCATATTGTTCCATCAGAAAGAATGGAGAAGCAAAGAGCCTGTGTCTGTGCAAAAAGATCATCATTTAAATTCACCACCCAGTAATGTTTGAACAAATAAAGCTGGGCTTGCTGTCTCTTTGTTCTTTAATAAAGGGGAAAAACCTCTGTTAACCCATGGACAGCAAACTGCAAAATGAGATTTGGAGTCTAAAGATATTTCTACAGTTATTATTAGATTTAGAGACCTCCAGCTATATCAGTACCCAGAATCAGTGGTAGGGTCAATGCTGTTCTGCTTATCCTGCTTAAGAAAACATTCTTTTTAGCTAATAAAGTTTTCTGAATCTGTGAGTCTTCCTCTATTCTTCATCTTGGTGCTCTTCTGTTGCATTTAAACCATATTAGATTTACAGCAAGCTGCCATGGAGTTGATACTGAGTGACCTATTTGCATTGGCCATCTCTCCCATGCTGATGTAATGGTGCATGACCTATCAGCAGAACATTCAAAAATGGAAGATTGATTGGGCTAAGTGTTAATTGTTCTATTAAAGGGGAGAAGAAATGCCGCACACCCTCCTTCTCTTAACCTCAAGTCTGACCCTGATACTATCTGTCACAACTCAAAATATCCTTCCTACTTCCACACCTGTACAATTAACCCTAAATAATTACAGTCTCTAATGGACCCAACATGTCAGGTTAAAATCAGATTCTCCAAAGAGATTTGATGAAGTGGGTTGAGGTAATTCTGTTCCTATGTGGCAAATGAAACATACGTTACTATTAGAAGATATGAGATGATGCTGATCATTTATAAGGTCCCTCATTCTGAGAGAAGTGGAGATAATATATCACCAGGAATAAGAACAGTGTGGTAACACTTTTGATGTGAAAAACATATTTTAAAGCATGGGTGTGAGACAGAAAAACTGCCTAGCTTAAAAACCTGATGTATTTTTACTAGATAGTCCTTTGAGAAAGATTTACCCTGAAAATGAAATAGTCTTACAATATGCCCACATTTGTCCTGCAGTGGGTAGATAAACACCAGGTGCATGACTCTGCCCAGTAAAACATCAAAACCCATGTCAGAAACAACAGCAATTTTATGAAGCACAATGAGCTGACAGTCAGCAATTTTAAATTCTGTTTACTCAGTGCTGTTTGTTGTCATGCTAAGCCTTGCAAGACATCTATGGGATAATAAACAACCCAACTGGTTAAATTCAGCAGTACTACTAGGATAGCATAGAAGGTCCTGAGCTGGTAGCCATCTAAACCACAGATTCTTTCCAAAGTAAGCTAGAGATATGCAGAAAATTGATGCTGGGTAGCCTGAATCTAGTAGTCATGTCAAACAGGAGACTTGTGTTATTGCAAAATAGAGCTGCTTGCATGGCAGCCTTCTCTGGATGGGCTCGGTGACTTGGCTGGCCAACAGCTGCTCACAGGCACTAAAGGCAATGGAATGACTCTGATAACAATGCAAAACTGCACAAAGAGACAGAATATAGAAAAGGGGACTAAAAGGGAAACTGTAAATGGTTGTTGGGAGAGCTGGCATCAAAAAGGAACATATAGCTGGAGTTCATATTGTATGAATTTCATCTCCTCTGCAGTAACTCCCTCTTAAGTAATTCAAGGCTTTTACAGAATGTCTCCCAGAACTACAACATCACTTGGTAAAGGGCAGATGTAGACAACTGTCAGCCACTCCTAGCAGCAAAGAATAACTGGTGCATTCATTCAGCTCCTAAATTACCTTCTGTAATCTCATGATTGTTAATAGATGTCAAAAATTCTCATAGGTGTCGTTGGCCACATAAAAGCCTGTCATCAATGGCCATCAGTGTGCATCAGCTTCCTTTGAAATAATGTCAACACAAACTAAAATTCCTCTGTGAGCACCTACACGGTGGGGTGTAATAGAGACACACATAATTTGAAGGGACCATTTATCTTAAGGTAGCATGTACTTCACCTTTAAGCCAGTATCCTATTTGTTAAACTTTTCATGGGAAAAGGATTTGGGAATGTGACTCATATTTTAGTTTAGCATATTTTTGGCATATTTTATTTGGGAAAATTTTATTTTGAGGTATGTTGGTGTATGATAGAGCTAGTTTATAGCAGTGCCTAGGGTTCATCCTTTTTTAAAATTGAATACCTAAGGTCTAGGTCTCATAAAACCTCCAGTGTAAGTGAACTAGAAATAGCATGTAACTGCTCACAGAAGCAGTCAAGTCTTAGTCACTGCTGCAACAGTGTGATGGGGAAAAGAATTTTTCAGGAGAACAAAACTTTATAGACACTGAAAACATTCAGGAATACAAATCCCACTGTCTGTCAGTGGCACAGTTTCTTATACACTCAATGACCCAATTTGCAGAAGTATTTAGAAATCTAAAATTTAGATAAGCACCTCCTGCCATTTCAAAAAGCACCCATTCCACTGCCACTGAAATCTGCATCTTCAAGTGAAAAATTACCTTTGAAAACATGTCTGAAGTTGCTTTAGAAAGGATTACACTCTTGCCAGTTAGACGTTTGAAAACTTTACACGATGATATATCGCAAAAGCCGGGAAAGCAAACAAACATTCCAGTTCCTCCCAAAAATTAAAGGAAAATAAAACATTATCCCTAAGCTCTTTAAACTCACTGATTAAAAGCACACTGCATTCAGATCAAGTTTAAATGTGTCTCTTTTTAGGCTGATAGTGTCTCTTTAAGGTAAGTACTTTCAAATGGAACAACTGCCAATTTATGGAAATTTTAATACTTAACAACCTTGACAATGTCCTTTTGATTAGCCTGCAAAAATGAAGTTGCTTTTGATAGGAAAGTTCATTCACTTACTTAAAATCTCAGCATATTATGCAGAACAGTCTGAATATCAGCAATCTGTCATTGGAAAAATTTGGTAATATATGCAATTTTGCACCAAAATTCAACTATGAGAAGCAAAGATCTAAGTTGTCTTCTTTCTTAGGCTGCTCTGAAAGATGCTTATAGCCAAGTAACATTTTTTTTTTTTTTGTACTGTACACAAAAAAAAAATATTAAATAGAAAAAGATATGTCATATTTAGTTTGAATCACACATGATGACCCCTTGTTAGTAGTGAAGAATTCAACTGGTTTAAGGATATGAATGTAATTTTATTATTTCAGAATCATGTGTTCCATTAGTTCCTATAATTTTAGTCAAAATTACCCAGGTGAGAAAGTTACTGCATACAAAACATAATATGTAGTTATCCATAATTTGGTGAAAATAAATGAATGATAGAGACATGATATAAGACTGGGATAAATTCTTAAGATCAGATCTCTTTAACAAGTGAAGAGGTGGCTGATAGATATAAAGAAATTATGTTTGATGTTAAAATAAACCCAAAGACCCTGTTCTACTTTCACTGAGGTTTTTTTTTTTTTCCCACAATTGCATTTAATGCCTAAAATCTGATCTTTTTGTTGTCTTGCCTGCCCAGGAGCTACCTTAGGGATATATTGACCATGCCAGGGCCAGGGAAGTGAATGCTGAGTGACTGAGAGAGAAGAGGATTTTTAGTCTGACATTTTGGGTTTTGGCTTGCTGCTTCTTTACTGACTTCACTGATGAAATAGCTGCCTTGTTTGAGTAAGTGGTAGCAGATTGCAGCCTGAGTCAAGCCCTATTAAAGGAGCATAGCGGAATATTATGGCTGGGATATTGACACAATATGGGTATTTCCTTCTGCTTTTAGTCCTCTTGTACTTCTCTTCCTACTACATTACTTTTTAAAACAAAATCTGAGCCTTGAGCTGTGTTTCAGCACCCTTAAAGAGAGGAAAAATTGTTTCCTCTCAGCATATAAAGAGCTTTGACAAAGCTCCTGCTCTTGGTATGTATTAGGATGAAACTCTCATGTCCATTCCTGTTAACACAGCATCTCCTTTTTCTCTCCTTTCATTTTAGCAGGAGAGCTGTTTCTATGTCCTGAATAATTATCACAGCCTGTTTTGTTCTCACAGCCTGTTTGTTCCTCACTTTTCTACTCTATTCCACCCTGTCCCCTCTTTGCTGGCTTCCTCCTGGCAGTCATTTTCTGCCCCTGGTGTCCCCTGTCTGTGCCAGGGCTGTGGGCACTGCTGGCATCGCTGCCAGCTCTCCTGGGGGGCTGAGGGGTGTTTGACCTGCAGCTGCAGCTGGGCTTCTCTCTCTCTCTGGGTAAGTTACATCTCTCTCACTTGCACAGCAAGCCACCCAAGGAAGAAGGCAAGTGAGGAACAATGAAGTTAGGGGTTAGTAATGATTGGTTTTGCCATTCTTGGCACATCAATGGCTTGAAATGCAGAAAAAATTAATAAAGATAGTGATTAACAGCAACAGCAGCAGAAACAGATGGACTCCAATACCTAATGGATGAGGAGCATCCTCATCAAGATCTTGTCTCGTCTCCTGACCTGAGTCCAAAGCATGTTGGTAGAACAAATAGGTGTTATAAGTGCTAGAACTAATTTTATTGATAACACTGCTGATCCTTATCTAACATTCTTCATTCATGATCTGTTTTTTTTTAATTCATTATGTTATTTTCAACCATTTTTCTGCAATTTGGACTTAAAGAGCTACTTCACTTATGACTGATAATATATCAAATTTAGAAGTGTTTTGTATGCTGGTTATAATTTTATTGCTTATCCAGTAGTAGCTTAAGCTATGTTAAAACAACAAATACATAATTCAAAATGGAAGAAAGGATGCTTCTTAGGAAAAGTTTTAATGGAGGCATTAAGATTATCAAGTACTCAGGGCCTTTTTCCAAAAAAATATGAATGAGGGAAAACAATGAATTGTATTAGAGGCCTGACTGAAATTTTAAATATAATTTTTGCTGCCATGAACACCATAAAATGAAACTACTTGCTTATCTGCCCAGAATATATAGCTCTTTTCTGAATAACATTTTCATGGGGAATAAAAGTAGTAACAGTCACAATGCAAATTCAGTCTTACATTTTTTAAAAGTGACTTATGATTGCAGCCATTTAAAATGGGAATTTTACACTGGACAGAATAAAGCATAGTTAGCTTTTTAATAAGGATGTATTCTTTAATCTGGATTAAAAAAAAAGCCAAAAGGAGAGTACAAAAAGTCAAGATCCCTCTAAAGGCAACCAGAATTTCAAACTGAAACAAATCATTAAAAATAAAGAAAAAAAAAATGGTCCACATGTAAAGCCCTGGTGCAGAGAGTTAACTGTGCATTCAGCTGAGCACGTTTATCCTGCTCTGCTGAGACAGACTGGTAGGGTAGAAGATTTTCAGCATTTGTTCATTTAAAGATAAGGATAACTCTGTGCACAGAGCACTGCATGCAGAATGCAAAGAGACTCCCTTCAAAGTCTGCTCAAGTCAGTAAACAGACTTCTTCAGCTTTATAAGAATTCTTGCCCATCCTCTTGAAATTCCACAGGCAAACTCTGCCAAGGCAGCTACTTCTAATTTCTCTTAAATGAATGATGTCTTATTCAACTCAGACTGATAAATAATTCTTTCAATTATGGGTTTGAGCTTGCTATCTCACAGACTCTGATGCATTTGGTTTAAGAATCAACATTATGACTCATCTGAATTATGTTACAGCAAAAAACCTTATTTGGTTGACACAGTTTTTTCCTATCAAAATGAAACACAAAGTAGCTGTCCCCCTGATTTTTCTCTCTCCCTCTGTCATTCATTTTCTTATGCACATTTTTAATACAGATGCTTTCTGAAAACTATATGTTTTTCTAGAGCTGAAAAGTGACACACGACCTTACTTGTCTTTCATTATTTCCTTTATAGAATTTTTTATTCAAATATTGTTTCAAAACTTGTGCTCACAAAATAAAATTACAAATATCAATACTTACCATTAAGGCAATCCTTTCAGTTTGAGGGACAATCATGTTTAGGATCGGAAAAAACAAAGTGGAATATATTCTTTTTTTGCCTGTAGCTTTGGAAACTTGAAAGTCCCATTATCCTAAGAATTAAATTGGCTTACTCTAATGCATACAGATGGCAATGCCTTGTGCTAGGTACAGATGCCATTTTTTTTCTTGTCCTCAAAGGAGAGAAGGAAAAGTCTAGTCTGTCCACCTGCAAAAATCAGTGAGATTTTGTTACTTAAAGGTGAGTTTCAGGGTTTATTCTACATAGCCCCATATACATAGTTTGAGACACCTTTTTGTGAATTTAATAATATTTTTGACAGAGTTATTCCTCAAGTGACATTTCTTGGATGGAAAACAAATTTAAAATGTGATGACTGTTGAAGACATAGCTGCTGAATCCTGTGGTCAAGAAATATTATGGGCAAAGAAACACGGCAAAACTATTTTTTGAAGCAAATCTATTCCTAATTTAAAAAAGGAATCACTATAATCTTCATTAGGCTATTTTTGAGAAGTCTAATGCATAAAAAGAGAAATCTTCATTTCAGCTCATTGACTATTTATGCAAACATATTTCTAACTTGTTTTTTTTAGTGCATGACAGTCAGTGATTTTGCTTAAATTGCTATTTTCTGCTCTCAAGGCAAATAGCATCATTTTCAGGCTCAACATTGACTGCAAAAACTTCTTATGAATAAAAAATTCAAGCTTTCAACTCTGATACCCACAGCCTTTGTTTCCAGTGAAGATCTGTAGGCTACAGTAAGTACTCATAGGGATGTTCAAGGAAAGCATGAGGCTCTCAATATTTGTGAATAACTGCTGATGAAACTGCACAACCAAGTGAAATTCCTGGGATGTCTCTCTCAATTTTGATAACATAAACATTCATTATCCATTTAGGTGGAGTGTGACTGAGGTGAAGGTGCTTGTTCTTAGAAAATGTAATTTAGTCAGTAGATCATAAATTATAGTAAGACTTTAGTCACATGAAACATTGAACTAGTCAAAACATAAACTGGCTTTATAGTATGTACATATACAGCCTTATTTACATGAAGCTTACACAACCCTTATACAAGAAGGGAATGACCTTATCCTGGCTTGATTCATGTAGGATAATTAGATGATTGTTTCTTTGTTAGAAAACTTTGGAGTCATTCAATGCATGTGATTCACTGGAAGAAAAACAGCTTAAAATGATAGCAAAGACTTTGCAAAAAACTCAAAAAGCCCAGAAGAAACTAAATCTTTGCATGTTAAATAAGGACAGACACCATTTTCTTCAAACCCTGTTGAGTGCTAAAATGAGTCCCATGAATTGCCTTATTTGGGGGCATTGGCAGATTTTCTTCTGGTTTATGTTTTGTCAAAACCCCATACTTAGGAAGAGGACTTTGGGGGACAAAATGTAAGAGGAACATTTTAATTGTCATTGGTGCTAGAGAAAACAGGAATCCTGAAGATCATATTTTTTTAGGATTCCAATTAAGATACTTCTTTCAACAATCTGCTTTCAGTCAGATTTGAATACAAGTTTTTATATTTTCTTCTGCCTTCTTAAGTACATACTCATACTTCCTGTGTGTTGTGAATGACTAAAACAACCCATAAACAAAGGTTACCCTCTGCTCTTAAATCCCTCTGGTCCCTAGACATTTCTGACTGATGGAAATTGGATGTAGAGGCAAGGCAAACTTCTCTGGCTAAATGCTTCTGAATAGGATGATGGTCTGCTGCTACATAAATCCTGTGTACTGTCAGATCCCTGGAGCATTCTTTGTTCTGGCCTTGGAGAGATTTCTTGTCAGCCCACCAGACAGTAAGAAGAAAACTGCAGTTGATTCTGTCAGAACATCACACTAAATGAAGAAAGTGATGATTCTCCCTACATGTACATTCTTTTTGAATGTGATGATTCTCCCTACAAACTTGTTTTTCAGAGTTACCTCTGGTTCTATCTCAGTTAGAAAAGGCTGAAGAAAAAAAGAATTTCCTTTTAATTATCCAAATGTTCTTTTCAGAGAACAGTTACCAGTGCAATTTCCTTGAACAGCATGCATTTTTTCTATGCAGAGTGTTGCAAAAAGGGATAATACAGGACAGATGGGAAAGAGGAAAAGGTGGCAAAAGGAATAGAAATATTGTGCAATAATTCTTCTAAATCTTTCCTTTCTGATGTGCTGTGTTGTAATCATGCACAACTCATGCCACTTACCACTTGAAACTGCAAGCAGTAGAGATTAAACAATAAGCAGTTACTGAGGAAGTAGAGTGGGGTGATAAAGCTTGTTGATGGGGCTGTTATTCAGGGTAGTAGAAGTGACAGCCCACATGGACAAAGTGTCACAGAAGGACCTCATGATACTGAATGATTAGACAATAAAATGGCACAAGAATTCAATATAGTTAATGTAAAGTGATGGACAAAAAGCTATCTAACTTCATGATAAACTCTGAGGAATTTAGGAATGAAATTGTGGGGTATGAGCTCAGTGTTCATTAGTAGTAAAACCCAATCCAGTATTAAGAAATCCTAGGAAAAAGATAAACAAAAAACCACCAGAAATTATTGCTTTACTGTATAAATTCATTTTTTATCTGCTCCTTGAATAATATGTACAATCTCATCTCCCCCATTTAAGTTTAAACTAAGTATCCAATCCCTGTGACACTTTGAATGGCAATAAGGCCACTTCAGATTGACTATGAAAAATGTGAATAAAATCATGAGAAGCATAGAAAAGGTGGATCTCTTGAAGTACCGGCACTAGGAGAGCATCTATACCTACAAGTTAGTAGTTGAAAAGTTCAACATACAAGAGGAGAAGGTCCCCATGGCATGTACATAAGCTGTGGAATTTCTTGCCACAGGATATTGCAGATGATAAAAGTTTATGGAGTTCAAAAAGCAACTACAAAAATATATAGTGAGAGGGCTGGTAGGTTCAAAGACATCATCTGCTAAGGAAGCTGTGTGTTCCAAATTGTGGACTGTATTTTGGATAAATGTCACTTTGTGCTTGCCTTGTTGTTACACTGTTAGATAAAAGATGCTGAGCTAGATGAACCATCAGTCTGGTTCTGCACAAGAGTTTTTACATTCTCTTATGACACAAGAGGGGTGTCCAAGTGGAAAGGATGAAGCCCCAACTCTGTTGAAACAAAAAATCCCAACAGTCATCAGCAGGGTTATGAAACAAATGTCATTCACAGGCTCTTTTTACAGAGAGGCATCATTCAGGTATAGATATGTCTGCAACTGAAGTGTACATAGGGGGGTAAATACAGTTTTACATATAGATTTTAAGTCTCCCAAGGAGGGATGAATTGATTGATCACATTTTAAAGACGGAGATGAAGCATGCAAACACTGGCATAGAGGTACCTTGATTCAGTGACCTAAACCCAGGATTGCAACCTATAACACCTTTGTTTCTATTTTTGGGGAAGCCAGGGCCATGCTGTGAGACATGGGCAGGTCAGATCATTGAAAATATTTGCTGTTGAATCAGGGATATTGATTTGATTTCACTGAGAAGAAAGGCATTTGTGGGAGTATTTATCTGTAGCTACAGTTTATTGCTTCTGTTTTGTCCATTAGGATGCTCTCTGCTTGATTTCTTGATGTTAATTTACTGCATCTCAGTGAATCTAAAGTATGAGTTTTTTTCTGGCATTTTAGCAAGTAAAATGTGATTCTGAGAACTCAGAGAAAAATCATGACCTAACCTTTCCCAACATAATGATAATAATGATACCATTTACAGGAAAAAATTGCTTTAAATTGGTTAGAAAACACTTATGTTAAAAGACACCTTACCAACATGAGGGAAGAAAATGCAAAGTACATTTTCATAGTTAATTTTGGTTAAATAGGCTAATGAATGTTTTCTGCAGAGCAGCCAAGATTGCCATGTGGCTGCAATCGCTGCTGGGAGCAAATGCTGCTTGTTTTTCCTTTTCAGTTTGTTCTTGGATTCTGTGCCTGGCTTTATATGGATCCTGTGCATGGCATCAACAAATTAAAAAAATGACTTGTCTGATGCCTGAGAAATAGAGCTCCTAATAGGGTGCCATGTGTCTGGCCTGTTCAGGAGGTGGATTTGCATTCCCTTCACAGATTTTTGCATGCCATTGTCTGTGTTTGAGCACAGAGTTAGAGCACAACATCCACATAATCCATCCCAGCAGGTTTTGGGTTCTGAACAAAAAGTTCTGGGGTGAAAATAAAACCTGGTAGTACCCAGAGTACCAAGCCTTGCCTCAAGCTGGTTACTGTGCAGAAGTTAAGCTTGGAGCAGACTGAGAGATACACAAATCAACCATGACTGTACCAGCATCTGTGTCACATCCTCTGTTTTCAGCACTACAGGATTGACTCTCCCTACTCTTAAACTTTTAGGCATGAGATTTACACTTTGCTTCATTCTTTGAAGATGCCTGTTTACAGTCCAAAGTCTTTCCAAAACCTTGAGTTTTGCTTAGAATAAGGTTGTCAGAGAAATAATTTCTCGACTCTTTTCCTTTGCCTCCTCCTTGGAGCCCTGCAGGAACACTGCAGTCATGTTTTTTGTGACTTTTCTCTGTAATTGTCAGTAATAATAACTTTTTTTTTTTTTTTGTTTAGTAAAAAAATTTTTTTTTTTTTTTTTTTTTTTTTTTTTTTTTTTTTTTTAAGAAAAAAGGAATCTGGTCTTTATAATCAACTGACAGCAGGAACTGGGGTTTCCAAAAAAGCATCAGAGTTGGTGAGATTCATGATAAAAGTCTGCCTCAGGAGATCTGCTTTCATCTTTTACTCCTTCCATCTTTTTCCTTGCTTACAGGTTGCAGTAGTGAAGCCCTGAACAAGCCTCAAATAGTACTAAAAAAAAAGACTTGGAAACTCACCCATTGTGACTGCAAATAATACTATTGGAGTGGCAGCAGAATTTCTGTTCTTGTAGAGCTTTCTGATTAGAGCTGTCCTGCAGCAGAAGCTACCCATGGTGTGAAGTAAACTTTGGTCTGAAACTGCAGTGGCTGTAATTAAACTTAATTGAAACCACATCTATGAGACAGAGGGACAAATGTCTTTAGGACCATCACAACAGCTGCATCACTTCTGAGTAGAAATCATATTAGTAAGGGGAAAATAAAACCCAATATAAGGTACAGTGGGTAAGCTAGTGCTGTGTAATGCCCCAGGTTGTACTACAGGAAGAATTTATGGTAGAACTATAAAGCTGTTTTGTTTTTTTAAGGAAAAAAAACCCAAAAAGCTGTAAAGGATGAATAGTAGTTTTAAATATATGTATTTCCTTTCTGTTGGTCCTTTACAGGTTATTTCACTGTATTTTTATTGCTTATATCTAGCCACAGGGGAATGCTGATTAAGTGGTCTAACTTTTCCTTATCTTCATTGCTTGACCTTCCTGTTTGAGTGTATTGGGTATTTCCAACTGAGTTCTATTATGAAATCCAGATTGTGTTCTGGAAATATGTACTTTCTGATGAACTACAAGAGAAACACAGGTGGATTTCTGATAGCAACATGCTTGAGTTCTTGCCAGTTCATCTTATGGGCTTCCAGAGGCTTCAAAGAAACCGTGTTGTGCAGAGTCTGCCATTTTGACAAACTCTGTCATGCTGGTGCCCTGGGGCTGGATTTCCTGTGAGTCTGCAGAGTCCCTGCCATGCACACATGAACCACGTGGGCTTTGGATCAGCTTTGCAGGTGAGATCTGCAGTCTGGACCCATCTTCCCTTTCAGCTGAGATTTTTCAGCATGCAGTGGTTCCTAGCATGAACTGGGGATCCCAGGAGCCCCAGGAGCACCACCTCTGCACCAGTGCTGCTCTCCCATGCTAACCTGACCATCAACAACCAAGCTCAAAGCTGTTGTGTTGCCCATTGACCTTTTGATATTGTTACAACCAGAGGGAAAAGATGAAACTGGGAATAGCAGGAAGATTCTAGCACACTGTGAAGGATTACTGTGATGAACAGGGGAAGGGCAAACCTTGCTGCTGTAGTGTCCTGCCTCTGCAGCACTCAGCCTGGAAACCCTGAGGACTTCAGCTCTGTTTTTCATTCCTGCAACACTGTGTTTGGCAGCCTTGTAGGTTCCTGTCTGAGCCAGCGATCTCATGGCTTCAAACCCGTTGCTGTGGAAGAGCAGGCAGCAGTTTTCTGAACTCAGCTGTAAATTGCAGCACTCCTATAACTTCCTGCAGTCAAAAGAGCCATGCCAGGTACCTCACAGCTTGTGCTTCTTCCAAATGTTGTTGTGGGTGTCTCAGATGGTACTGGGCACATATGGTTGTGCTGCAGAATTTCCCATCATTTTCTTTCAATGGAATGTTTTAATTCTTTCAAGCAGAATCTTATCACAATTGATTTTCATCAGCATTTTCTACTTAACATTTTATTCTGAAATGAAAGGCTGTGTTACTTGGAATTTCAGAATTCTGTGTAAAATGGAAACAGTTAATTTAGACCTGGTCAACATTGATATTTGAAGAGACCTGGATCTCTTCTGGCTCTTTCAACTCTCTGCTGATAGAATCTCCTTGGCTTCTCCCAGGAAAATCCTGAGAATACTGATGCTCATGTACACTGTTTCATACTAATTTCATCTAGTTCCTTGTCTAAGACACTTCACAAATTATTGCAATATTGCCATTACTGGTCAGAAATATTATATCTAATTATGCTAACACTGAAGCATTGGCTTCACTGATGAGATCAGACTCTATCTGATCAATTTGAATTCTTTTCCTTCAAATACCATCCCAGGCTGTCCTTTCAGGATGAAAAGTCTCACCAGCTCAGTCTTCTTTTAGATGTCCCCTTGCCAATCATTTCTGCTCTGTTGTTGCTCACTCCTGTTCTACAATGCATATTTATAAAATGAACATAAGGTCTCCAGTTGTGAAAACATTTGGTTTGTTTAAATGCAAGTCATAAGTACTACTTTCTTCCCTGATCCTATTCCTTTGTGTCATCTTTGTTACTTCCAGGAGTAATTAGACTCCAAATTTTTGAGGAAGGGGAGTACATTTTCTGATTGGCACAGTGAGCCCCAGTATGGACCAAGACCAGGAGGCATTGGTATAACATAAATAAATAATAACAGCTCTAAAAGTCTTTTCATCACCTTAATGGCTATGTGATCTCTGTGCATTTTTCTGATCACTGTAAGTAGTTGTAGAAAGCATTGTGATAACGTCAATAGAAGCATGGTATGGTAATGTAAAATTAATGAGCTAGATGGTAATCTTTTTAAGCAAATCATGTTCTGTAATACAGCACACCCTCTCAATTAGCCTGTTCTCAGGAGCCAAGGAATCAGTGTATTGTGTGTCAAGTGCAGGGTAAAATTGACTGTGTTGCTCAGGAAAGTCAGAGTAGCTGATAGCCAAAGTGAATAATCTCATATATAACCTTACAGTGGAGAGCATTACAGAGGGGATCCATGGGACTTCCATGTTTTTAATGTCCCACAATTATCTGTCAGAAAAGACAGACTTCCATGACTTTTGTTATGAAAACCAAATTAAGGAAGCTGGGCTTTAGTCTTCTGAAAGCCTTTACTCTCCCAGAGCACTGATCAAGTCATTAATGAAAGGTATGACTAGCGGGGGGGTGAAGATCTGTTTCATTCTTTTCATGACATTACCTCTCAAACCATCAAGACTAAGATTCAGACTTTTTACCTGATGCAATTGATATCTGAGTCACTCCATAATAAACACTATGAAGCATGATATTGAGTAGAAAAGGTATGTGATGTGCAGTCATGGCAACTGACCTCCCAGTCTGGAGGGAAAGGTTCCCTGGTGCAGGGCAGCCTGGGGGTTGTACAATGCTGACAAGGAGTAAGATTATGCTGCTTTATCTGGCACTTGCTGAACACCAAGCAGAGCTTCCTTCAGTTCTACCTCTGCTGCCTTTTTTGCCTGTGCATGGTATGCTCTGGGCAACACACAGGTATCATCAACACAAAGGAGCTACAAGGTGATGGATAAAACTCACTGGAGTAACAGTGATACAAAGAATATATTTGATTCTATAGTTCACTTAGAGAAACTTCCAATTTTTTTAATGAGCTCCATGGGAATTGGATTAAAGATTTTCAGACTGGGTTCGTTATTTCTGATGAAGGACTAGTGAAGAAATTCATTAACGGAAACATTTCTGGAGGCTAGGACTTAAATTTGGTTTACATCATGAGAGAGATTAATTTCATCTCAAACTATAGCTTACTGGACATTAATCTATATTACAGTTCTGCAGCCAGTGAAAGTAGAAATTTGTGTTTGGGATCAAAAATGGACAATATAGCCAGTTGTGGGTCAAACAAGAACTAGTACAAAATTTTTTTGACTTTCAGAAAATTCTAATCAGATATTGATTTACTGAAAATTTTGACTTAATACAGTAACTCCAAATTAGAAAGAATGTAGATAATAATGTGTTTTATTTCATAAACCAACTTTAAACATGCCCTGATTTGTTTGAATGCTTGGGGAAAGATACCCTAGGACACAGAAATGAGAGATTGATGTTGACTGTAAAGGAAGATGAAGCTTATCTTATATTTTAAAGTTCTGCATGCTAAAATCTCACTTTATCTCTTAGAGAAGAAGCATCTCCACAATGTCAAAATAGTAATCATGGTAAAATTATATTAAAGGCATATCAACCCTGATTTTTCATTCCATGTCCCTAATGTCTCAAAAAAATAATACATGCTTTCTTTGATGATTGCCACAGAGACCAAAATAATATTTTATGTTTCTCCTTATGTTCTTTTCTTGTATTTAGTTGCCATTTACTGCAGCGATGTTACTTGGAGAATATCCTGTATTGGTCATTTGGCAACGGGCTTCAATTAATTTCAAATAGCAGGCTTCACTTTCCATCTTAAGCAATTGTAGTCTACAGTGTTAATGGTGTCTACATTAAGGTAGTTCACTTTATGAAAAAGCTACTGGACTCTATTTTATTTATTAATATTGTTAGAGAGTCTATTTTTACTCAGGTCTTCAGTAGTGGCTAAAGGAGCTATTTTTTGTATATGGAAAAGGTATTGACAACTTCAATTACAAAAATCTCCCATTGTTCAAATGGCAAAACATAATCCTGGAAAATTTCCTACCTCTTTGGGTTTTGTATGAAAGTTAATTTATCAGTTGGCATACCACTGGGTCCAAACCTGCTTTTACTGAAGTAAGTGGGAATTTTGCCATTGGCTTTGATGGGAGCAGGTGCACGCCCCTAATGAGGTGTGTAATGGAAACGGTGTACACACAAAAAACCTGGACACAGTCAGCATGAGAAACACTGAATAAGAAGAAGGATTTCTCAGAATCCCAGAGCACGTGAACAGTGTGTTGCAGTGACATTTAGGCATTGACAAGAAAAGTGAAGAGATCAAATGAAAGAATAGAATAGACAAAAAGATATTGTCACGCTGGAACAATTCACCTCATGCTTGGAAAAGTTTATAAAAACCTTGAATAGAAAAGGAAAGGGCATCATGATAAATGGGAACACCTAAGCCACATTAGATCAGCTGATAACACTGTCATCTTTGCCAAAATCCCTGAAGACCTTGAAGCACTGATGAGAGAATTAATCATGAAAAGTAGGCTTGAGCAATTAGGAAAGGAAGAGTTGAGCTGTCCCCAGTGAAACTTGACCCCAACCTTCAACCTGTATTGAAATCAAGTATGACCCAAACCTTTGCTGAAGTATGAAAAAAGGCAAAGGGAGTTTTTTTTCACCTCATTATTCCTCATTTCACTCACTGTACTCAGTATAGGGTGCTGTGGATAATGTCAGACAGGTATCAACTAAAATAGTACCAGAACAGCAAGACTTTGGCTTTATCAGCCAACGTTGCATCCTCAGTAATTAGCCCTGCTTCTCAGTGGCAAGGAAGGGAATGTTAATGAGGCTGAGTGCAGGGATAACTAATCCTGAGGAAGCTCTTGTGTGAACCAAGTGAGACCCTGGCTTTGTGCTGGGCTGCTCTGTGTGGATCAGATCCTGAGGTGGTAACTGGGTGAGCTCACAGTGAGATCCAGCACATAGCAGGATGTATGAATCCTGGGCAATGTATGTGCTGGGTGCTGCAGGAGAGCCTGTGCTTGAAGAAACTTCATGGTACCTCATGTTCAGAAGAAGGAGAGATAAAGTAGGAAGAGGAAGACTATGGCCACTTTCATGATGCAATCTTAAGCAAGTTATGTGCTTTGACCTTGGGTGAGATATGTGATATGACAGGCAGAAGACAGGGGAAAAAAAGAGAGGCTGGCTGATGCTCTTGTTTCTCCTGTTGATTGGCACAATGCTTATTTCCTGGTTGTGATGAAAGAACCAGGCTTGTTTTACTCAAAGGTGTTAATACCCATGTGATGAGCACAAGGACTACTCACATCCTGAGTCCCTGGCTGTCTGAAACAAGAGTGGGTGTTCACACTGCCAGAGCCAGGCTGTGCCGTGTGCGGAAAAACGGAGGAGTTCTGTGGTCTGGGCTTGGAAGGGGTTTTCTTCAGACCTTTGATGGACTGGTAGTTTGGTTTGTTTGTTGGTTTGTTGGTTTTCTTTCTTTCACTAATGTTGCTCTGAGTCTGGACAGCATCCTCGAGGGGCATCTTTGCTGTACATAACTACTATTTACTTATCCACATTGAGTGTTCTGTCTTGGCCACAAGCTGAAGGACACATAATGAGGAAAGGAACACCACTCATTATTTGTCTTCTGGATTGGCAGAGTTGCATGGGTGAAGGCAGAGGTGGATCTCTTGGGATGCTGCAGCTATTGTGGTAGGAAATTTTTCCAGTCAGATATTCGAATGAGATCTGGGAGATGAATGTAATTTGTCTCTAGTTTTATTTTTAGTGATTTCACTTTTCTGGCTTAAGTATTTCATTCCCTTTTATTGTCAAGATTTATTACCAGCACTGTTGTGAAATGCAGCCAGTTCCAGTTCTCCAACTCCTTCTTCCTAAACTTAATTTTTGTCAATGAAATAGTTTCCTGTAAAACATCTAATTGTTGGCTTATTGGCAGATTACATGCATGAGCTTTTTTAAAACTGTCTAAGACCAGCACTAATTAAGTGGCTGGTGCCAAGTCACTTAGTTGCTGATGGAATAAATGAGAATTTCAGTTGTTCCAGAGCTGACTGTTTTTGGACTGTGAAAACTTTAGAACAGCAAGTTCCTCGTTCCTTGCTATGGTATTGGTATTTGTGTTCCTATAGCTCCATTTTTTGACAATTTTAGCATGTTTGTTGACACAACTTTCCTGTTGGGTAGAAAATACTATTATCCTAATCATTATCAATAATTTTCAATTGGTAAAACAGAACTCCAAGAAAGGATAGTCATGTTTCTATTACAGAATACATCACATGCAGGAGATGCCACCTTTCCTGGAGAGGACAGTTGTTTATATAGGAGTGCTTCTTGTGATTAACTTTTCATTGAATCTGTCAAGGGATAGGCTAGACTGAGAAAGGGGAATTCTCTGCTGTATGTCGCATCTGTACCAGAAGATTTTGTTCATAAAAAATCCACGAAGAAAATCATAATTCTCTAGCCAAAATGCCTTGCCCAGGCTGTGGTATCTGGGGTAGGGAATGAGTCAGATCTTATGTGAGAATCCCTATAGGTGACCCCTTTTCCCCATAGCCCTGCTGCACTGGGACTTCCCTTGTGCAGGCAAAAAATGTCTGCAAAAGCAATTACTAAAAGCATGTTTTCTTGAAAGCAGTGCCTTCTACTAAGTAATATTTGGGTGCCACCTACCAATAGGAACATTTTTGTCTTCCTCTTCACAAAGACAGCATTTCCAGGACATCTGTATTTGTGTTTTTTAGCAGCTGGTAAGTGCTGTCTTCTGTGCATGTTCTTTCAAAGTATGAAACACACCACACTGATCAAGGGTAGGCTGCGATGAACTCCTTAACTCCAAACACACAGAGCTGCTCTATGATGGACTAAAAAGTCACATGCCTTTAACTGTACCTTAGGGGAGGTTCAGCTCCTCACCTATGCCTAAAATTTATTGTTCAAACTTGGGTTTAACATGAACTTTAAATTGTTCTCTACTCTAAAGGAAAGAATAAAGAATCAACAAATCAGGGAAAACATATGGGCTTTACCTTAGCTGTGACTTACTAAAAATATAAATTTTGGGTGGCTATTTTCTTCGTTTATGTACAAAATGTCATCTAATTCTTTCATGAAACCTAATTTAAAATTTTATTTTCCTTTAGATTTATTCTTTCCCCTTCCCCCCCATATACAAATAAAAAGGTTAAGAAGTGAAGTTTGACTTCTGTGTTCCTGAATTTTATTTAAAAGTCATGGAGCTGTCAGGATGATGAGTTATTGGTTGTCAATAAAGTAAGTATTGATCATAATCTTCCAAAATTCATCCTTCATCTGTGTGTAAAAGCAGAATATGCTGTGAACTGCAGAACAGAATTAATTACTTTGTCCCCGAGGGAAGAGCAGATAATTACCAAATAACATTTCTATCAAAGCTGTAGCTAAGTCCTGAGTATTACGTGAAGCAAATTCCACACTCCTACAAAATGAATAAACTTGTTGGTACTTTCACACAAATTAAGCCTTGTAACATTTCAGTTAAATCCCATTAGGAATGTCCTCATTTTTATAATTAATTTGAATTTCTTTAAGGACAAAGGAAAAATAAATCTTGGAAAGACTAAGCATATATTCAGAAGGCTTGTGCATTCCTGTGGATATTTTAAACACACTGGGTTTATGTTGTTATTTTTTCAGGATTCTTTTATCACTTGTTGATCAATATAATTTTAAAGACTTTCATATTGCTGAGCTCTGTACTGGCATTGTTGAAACATAAATTTTGGAAAGCAGTAGTGTAGTGAAAGGATAATTTATGCTTTGCACTAATTCCCTCCTATCTATTGACATAAATTACAGCTTTGAGAGAAGGAGATGCCTGAAGCTCTCATTATTTTATGTACAGCTTGAGCTCAAAGAGCAGAGGAGATTTTGCAGCTGAGATTTCGCAACTAACATTTTGCAGGACAGCCAAACTATTTTCCTGAAACTTATGCTGCCCTCCTGAATCCAGTAGAGATGACTTTGAACAAATGCTGCACCAGGAATAATTTCTGCAAAGCCAATTCTCTATTTCAGAATGCAGAACTTTTTATTGGAAAAGGTTAAATTATTTATTGGAAATAAACTACCCAGCAAATGTAGCTTTTTTGCCTTGTTTGCAAGTTAAGATCTGATTCTGGATCCCATTAATGTATTTGTTTTTCAGAAGCCTTTTCCAATAAAATGAAATATCCTGCTGTGCAATCTGTCTACTGGCTGTTTGTGGTGGAGGACCAGTCACCTCCACAGCACATGGCACAATTACTGCCTAACTACAATTCTCTGAACAGGGCTGCAAATGCATTTCTCAAGTCACCTACCTCAACATGCCCAAACTGAGTGCTAAGTCAGACCCCTTGTCCAGAAGGAAACTTCACTCACAACTTCAGAAGCAGGCATTGTCTTCAAGTGCTTTAATGAATAGTGGAATCACAACATCTGAAATGGTATTTCTTGGCAGTTGAATGACCACCTCACAGCTAGATTATAAGGACACTTATGTCTTGACCAACAGTAGCCTTCCTCAAATACCCATCCCAGTGCCTCAGCCAGTGAGGCTTGGTGGCAAATACACTGAAAATGCATCTCTAGGGGAAGATAAGAGAACAGAGCTGCCTGACTTGTCTCCTGCTGCTACAAGAGGGACAGGTAATTTCCCTGCCTTCTCCCCTGTTCTCCCTGCTTCTGGCTCCTGTGCTGTGCACATCCTTCCTTTCTTCTTCTTCTCCAGTTTGCACCAACTTTGGCACCTCTGGACTCTTCACTGAGACTATTTAACTCACAAAGCCCCCAAGAAACTGCTGGTTTTCTATGGCTAACTCAATATTCTGCCTAATTGTTGAGTTATGTCAGTGTATACAAGAGTCTGCTGACTGCCAGAGCTCCTGAGTATGAAAGTTCTGTTAACATACTGATCTGAACAGTGAACTTTTTCTTGTGTGCAATGACTAGAGAGACTCTTCCATCACACACCTAGCAAAGAAGATCACTGAATAAAAGATTGGCCATGTAGGTGGTACCTTCCTAGAAGGAAAGTATAGGAGTTGGACTTTGATGATCCTTGTGGGTCTCTTCCAATTCAGGATATTCTATGATTGTATGATTAGAAATACTATTCATAGGGAAAACTGGCTGTACTCATAATGAGATTACAAGAAGGAAAGTTTAATTCCTATTAAATTCCTTAATTCCTTCTTCCAGAACCAGAGGACTCTAAGCACCCTGCAAGGGTCTTCTAATCTCTGGGCCATGGAAATGCTGTCCTTTACAGGTCCAGAAAGTGGCCTGGGGGAGTTAAGATGAGAGGGGACTGAGCACATCAGAGTGTGATGCTGTTGGATTAACAGCTAAGGGAAACAGATCTGGAAAGGAGAGGGCTATCCATGACCACAACTAAAGGTGCAGTGATATCAGATTCTTGGGATGGGTAGGTATTATGGATGTGACAGACTTATAAATAAAGACTACAGGTTTTTCAGGTCAAATGTCTGCTTTCTTTTAAAGGGAGAGAAGTGCAGCTCTGAAGCTCTGGTCACTGAAATCCTCTAAAACATTAAGCACTGATGCAGCTCCAGGGAGAAATGGATTTTATTTTTTATATATTTCCTAGAACAAGGAAGTGCAGGAAAGTCTTTGGACTTTCAAAAACCTATTTACTGTGGCATTAGTTTGTACTATATCTGGGAAAAATACTGGAGCTGGAATCAAGGTCTCAGAACTTGGGAGGTTTCCCACAAAAGAATTATGAAACTGTCAGAAAAAAAACACAGACTGAGGAAAACACATCATGGGAGAATGAGTAGATCAGAAGGATATTTCCAGAATATCTACTGCAGGTCTGTGGGAACAAACTCTGCTTTTGCTCCAAAATGATTGTAAGCTTTGAGGATGTGGCTAGTCCTGTGCCAAAGCCCAGCAAATACATTCTGTTATAAAAAAACCAGCTGCTGTCTTGGAGTATACTGTGAGCTCCTCTCTGTTCTCAGAAGACTACAGAGCACAGCCATGGGAGCAGTAACAGTGTGTCTGTGGTGTAAGCAGAGCTTTCCTGTATGTGACCTGGGAAGATGAACTCTCATGCTGGAAGGAGAAAGAGGATCTAGGAGATGAAGATTGGCCAAGTGTTTTGAGAATGTAGAGAAGCTGGACAAGCAGAACATCTCTTTGGCTCTGTGGACTTGACTTCTATCCTGGAGTGGAATTTTCTTTCTGTGCATGGAGCCTTGGTGCAGAGGCCTCCAGAGGGATGTGAAAGGTCCAGCAGCTATTTCCATTGACTGGATCAGGAGAAAGGAGAAGCTGCTAAAATGAAAATGGTGGGGTCTGGAATGTGTTAGGGGAAGAAGTGAGCCAGCAAAGGCTATTTACTCCCTTTCCTTATTGTCTTCTGGGTGCAAGCCTGAGCAAACCTGAGCAACCTCTGCCTGTCCAAGTGAATGCAGGTGGTTCCTGGGAGAAGAAAGGGCAGACGCTTCAGGAGTTTGCTGAAGCCAATCTTGGTGGTCAGTTCAGGAATCAAATTGCCTCCAGCAGAGCTCTGCAGTGAGACTGTGTTGTGTAGCCACTCTAATGTGACAAAATATGAGAAAAGAGCTGGTTAAGAAAAGTATTATTTTCCTATTGGAAGTTTGGCAGGTCTTTCTTCCAGGCTTAGTAATTGTTGAGCAGCAAAAGGTGGCGGGGTAACATAACCCGGCGTAAGGGTAGTTTGTAACAAGGAGATGTCTTTCAAACATGCACATCTTAAAGGGATTTGAGAAGGGAAACATATAATTTAACAGACACAACCTCTGAAAGTTGCATCAGTGGTCAGATGTTGCAGAGTTCTGTGGTAGAGTTCTCAGGCCACTGTTTGGTCCAAGTTCAACCAAGAGTCTGTGGGACAGTTACTTTTGGCTGGGCTTTTTGGCAGTAAAGAGCTTGTTTGTTCAGTAGTGCAGCTACAGCTAGGAAGATTGGAAGCATCTTTAGGCAACAAAACACAGTGTTTAGGAATTTTATGCATCCCAGATGGAATGGTTGATATTGAGCAATAGGATCCTGGGGGCCCCCCCTCTGTTTTCTCTCAGGATATTTGTATATAGAAGATTACAGTCAACTATCATGTGAGAGATCTTCGTAGCCAGGATCTGTAAGTTAGGAATGTGTGGACATAAGAGCCTTTAAGGGAATAAGGAAGGAAATACATCAATGTTGAAGGAGAGAACTGGGAATTAGTCAAATTTGCAAAAAGCTTGAAGACAAAACCAAAGGTATTTTCTCTGATACCTTTGAAGGCTGTGATAGAAAGAATTATGGAGGAGATATTGAAGAACACACTATTTTGTGAGACCCACTAGGCCAGAGGGATCAAGCCTCTGAGCTACAAAAAGGGGGAAGAAAGTGGTGAACCTGGGCTTTAGCTAAATATGAACTCAACTACCTCATCTTAGAGCCCTGATCAACATTGCTGTTCCACTGACAGGATCATTGCTCTGGCTGATCCAGAACAGCTGTGCTGATACTTTGAGAACACTTTAGGACTAATCCAGGTGTTTTGAGAGCAGACCAATGGAATTTTCTGAAACCTTTTTTGTAGTACTGCAGACTACACAGAGTGACCGGGAAGATGGGGACTCCAATGTGTGACTGACAGATGCTCCTCAGCTCTGTTGTAGATGAAGGACACAACTTCCTTTGGGGTAAACAACTGACAGCAGCATTGCATGTTCAGGTTTATTGAACCTTTCTGTATGGTTTTCAATTATGTCTTTGGTAGTGGCATCTTACCTTGAGTTTCTGTTGTGATACACTAGCAATTTATACAACTTAGAACCACTTTTGGCTTTGCTTATACTCATGAAGAGTGATGTTTTCAAGGGCTCAGACAGAATGAGACTTTATTTGCAGATTAGAGCAGAAAGTATTATTATTATGATTGTTATTATTATTAATATAGTTGTTGTAGTTGTTGGCCAGTTTGCAAATGAGAAATGTGCCCCTGCTATATTAAGTTTTGGCCATATAGTGAAAAACATAAGCAAATGCCATCAGCTTTAGGTGATTATTTCTACTGTATAAATAATATTATGATAAATTCACTGAGTGTGTTATCTCTAATGAATAATTTAACTAGTTGCAGTTATAATGAGGAATGTAGTGGAAACTCAGTGACTGAACACGTATTTTGTGGTGTCTATTACAACACTTTAGGCAAAATTTTACCAATCAGGTTTTATTCCTCAGGGCTTTCTTTCAAGTCTTGGAATCTTTAGTATTTATTTATATGGGGAAGGCAGAAATGGAATTGGTGGATTTTTTTTTTCCCAATGTACATTACTCTGCTTCATTTACTTTGACAGTGCAATATTGTGAAGAATGATACACTTGAAATATTAAACATTTTGCTGGATGCCTGGTCTTGCACTCCCTCTCTGTGCTGAACTAATTCACTTTGATATCCGTATGATTTTTGCACACAAAATAATTACAGGATCAGGGCCTAAGTTTTTGACAATTTTTTATACCAATAACAGAAAAGCCATACTGAGATAATTGACCTTGACTTCTCACACATGCATGCCTCCTTATCTTACCATGTAGAACATCCAAGATGGTTAAATCTCTTCCCTTGCAATAGCAGCCACAAGGACTGATACTTGAGTGGCTGCTGGAAGCAAAGTGATTGCAGCACCAAACGTGAATTGCGAGTCTGTTGATAACATGCGAGCCATGATAAGAGAGGCACGCTTGTCTTATTAATTATTTATATTTGGAATGCACTAACAATATTCTAACAGAGACAAGGTTTGCAGGGAGATATAATTGGGAATCAGTTGGGCTAATAAATGACATACCAGAATGAATTTTAATTAGATTAGAGAAGCATTCCAAAGAAATCATTGTATAAGAGATGAAAATGAGTATACACAGACCATCTCACCTATTCTTATTCACAATAGTGGGTTGATAATGGAGACTTAAGCAACTATTAGTATCTGTGTAGTAGGTTGATTTTTTTGCACAGAGGTAAATCTAACTATCCCCATGTCTGAAGGTGGCCCTTTGCAACCGTGATAAATTGTAATACAACTTAGAATCCTGATTTATGTTGGGACAGTCCATTTGTTCTGGGAAAAAAAAAGTCTATGCTGAAAAATGAAGGATAAGAAATAAGTGGAAGTTGATTTTTTTTTTTTTTTTTTTTTTTTTTTTTTTTTTTTTTTTTTTTTTTTTTTTTTTTTTTGTAGATTTTTTT
>VZRH01007412.1:818344-875554 GCA_013397555.1 Urocynchramus pylzowi
TGCCAGTACCATGGAAAGGTTATAAGGTTCAGTCCTTTTCATAATATTCCATTGCAGTATAGGAAACCTGTGCTGGCTTCAGTGTCAATCACTGTTTAGAAATGTCACCAATAATTTGTACTCTGGAAGTGCTCAATGTGTGAACCCCTGGCTCTAATTGGATCCACTGATTTCAGCTAAATCTCATCCTGTCAGCAGCTCAGCAGTAGGTAAGATATTGAAGCTCTAATGAATCCAGTAATAACTTTAAATTGCCAACCTGGATTATTTAAAATTTTTATAATGTTGAAAATAGTTTTGCTTTCCTGAGGGAAAAAAATAATCTCCAATTAGTTCTTAAATAACTATGCTAAATTACTGACCAAGCAAGTGAGACATAGGCATTTTAGGTGTGTGTGTGTGTGCATCTGTGTGTATTCCCTCAGTAGAGAAAATAAGAAAAAAGAAAATTGGAAGACAATGATGTCCAGATAAGTTGAATCAGAAAAATATGATTTCATGCTTTGGTCCAGCAAGCATAGAACTAATTATGGAAGTAAGCCTTTTTTCTGAGAAACAGGGATGACAAATCCTATATTGTTTCAGTAGCTGCTTTGGTGAGATAGAGGCAGTGCTGCTTTTTCAACTTCTTAGTTTCTTACCCTGGTTGTCTAATGAAAAGCGATGAGATGTGCAAACAGAGCTGTTTGTCTGTGTCCATCTGTCTATCTGCTCATGTCTTCACCCAGGAATTTCAGAAGTTGTGATGAAAGTTTAGCAAATTTGACAAAGGATTAAATGCCTCAGAGATATCAAGTGTATTCAAATTTGATGTTTACCACTGCAGAAAGATCCTATTCAGAAGAGACAGTTCAGTCCAGATCAGGCTGTGCTGCAGCAGTGAGAGACCCACCCTGCCTGTCTGGGCTTCTGGCCACAGAGGTGCTGACAGTGAATGAAAATGAAGCCCTGCACTGTCAATCCCTCCATCCCCTGCCTACTTACAAGATCTGCCAAAGGCTCCTTAGTGATAAAAGGAAATGTCTCAGGCTGTTGTAGTGGGCAATCTCCACTTTGTGAGGTGAGAGAGCAGCATCACTGGGAGCAGAGGGGATGAGGAAAGCTCCTGGAAGCACCAGAGAGCTCAGTAGGTGCAGGGACATTGAAGGCAGCTGCAGCTAATGAAGGAAGACAGCATGGAAGAACTGGGAGATACCACACACCAGTGGTTTGGGCTTGCTCTTGTGGGGAAGATTTAGGGAAGTAGAGGTGTGAGATTAGGAAGAGATGGAGTGGTGATACTGGAGAACACAGGATACAATTCCAACCGCAACAAGGCTTCACTAGCTGTGCAACACATGGAACAATTGGGTTTGGTTCTCTTTTTAAAGATATGACTCATTTCTTCCTTGAGATTTCCGTGCTGAAATGGCACTGCCTTAAGCTCTAATGCAGCAGGAGCTATCCACTGAGATGCATCATGAATATTTGCAAGAGCACCTGAGAGGATGTTCTTGTGACTACCTCTCTAGGCTAAAGCAAACACTGTTTATCACAAATAAGACACAACTTTTTATTATCCAACTACATAAGTGCATATTGTGTATCATAAAGCTGAACAAGGCTTACATAACCCATAATTACAATAACATTATAGCTTCCTTGTCCTCAGAGATGAACCTATATATCCAAAATATGTGTGCTCTGTCTGAAGACAAGAGCCTGATCTATTTCTGCCCCTGCTATTATGCAGTCATAGTAAAACCAATGACCTAGAATTAAGAGCAATTTTTAAAGCATTTATCCTTTGGCAAATTATGGACCTTATTTTTTATTGCATATGAAGCAGTCATTTGAATAATCACTCTAAGTATTTGTCCACTCTGTCCTTTCTTTGTGCTGTTAAAAACAATAGAAATAATAGTAAAGTAATAGCAAGTCTTTCATTGTATTTATAATTTCAGTTTTTCCAGTTCAAAATATTCAGGTTTAAAATATTTTAACAACAACTTACATATTTTCTAGATTATTATCTCATTATTAAGATTTGAGTTTCTGATATCTTTATGTGCCATTCTTTTCCTTTAGTCCAGCCCCAGCTCTACATTCACTTACTACTTTCAGTATTTGTTTTCCCTCCTGAATTCTTTCAATATTTAAATCCCAGTACATTTCATTTTCCTATGGTCTCAAATAACTGGAATTTGGTCACCTCAGGCCACATAGAAGAACTGCTTGATAGAATTTAAAAAATAATAAGGAGATAAGCATGTACTTCCTAGCACTGGAAAAGCAGAAGGTTTTTATGTTGCTTGACTGACTGAACTCTCCTGAACTGATTGTTCAATACATCTGTGATTGAGTTGTACTACTAGCAGCACGCTAAGACACTGAGAGCCTAGGATAGAATCTTTCAATTACTGTTTCATGCCACATACATGAATGTTGGACAGATATTGCATTTCACTATGTCATAAATTACCCAGATTTTAATGTGCCTTCAGCCTCTTAATTCCTTCAGCTTGTTTTCTCTCAGTTCCCTTTGATTTGCCCACATCCTCCTGATGCTGAAGTATCCAAAAGAGAGGAGAGGAAAGTGATTGCAGAAGCAAGATAAACTTGGAATGTAGGAAGCTGTGGTTGAATTATTTTATGTGTAAGCTGAGTTGGAAACTGCAAGCACAGTACAGAAAGAATATATTCAGATTTTGCCTTGCAAGAAAAGGAAGAGACTCATATGAAAAATGACCACAAAAGGAAATGGGGAGCTGAAGAACAGGAGGATGTAAGCCTGCCACCAGCCTCCTTTGAAAAGAAGTAGCTGGTCTATGCATGTTTTCCTTGGATTCTTTTCAGTCCAGCTTTCTAAACTTCTGTTTTTCTTACTCTTGGCTCTTTTCATGGTGGGATTTCCCCAAAGATCTGTTATTATTTTGCTTCAGGTAAGTTGGTTTCCTTACGCTGCTGCATCAGCCAGAGCTGCACTTCTGTGAACAAATGTTGCATTAATTATGAAGAGTGGAAAGGAGAAGGAGAAAAAAAATCCATTAGCAACACTTAGATTGTAAGTGTCTGATAACTGTTTTAATAACTGTACATTTGTCTTAAGGATCAGAGACTCCAAAGGCAAGTATGTGGATTTGCAGCTTGTTTTTATTGCTTCGTGTATCTTTAGGTGGAGGAGAAAAAGAATAAACATAGATAACACCAAATGGAATGAGTGACTGGAAAGCTAAACTCCTAAGATCCTTTGAGATATTTTATCCAGCTAGTAAACTCTTGCTAGAGATACACAGTAAATATACATATATATATATATATTAATATATATAGCTAGTGATAGTAGTGATATTTAATTAGATATAGTAGTGATATTTAATTAGATAATATTTGCAATGTAAATGTTGATAAATTAAGTAATGGGATGTATTCCTTCCTTGCATAGGGCAGCTGAAAGTGACAGTCCTTGGAGGAAAGGAGAAGTTGCAGCATAAGGTGCCTGCAGCTTCCCCTGTGCCTTCACTGGAGACACTGAGGACAGCCAACATGACTGGAGGGAAGAACAAAGAAGAGTCTTTTCTGGTGGTGTGCTCTGTTTCCCACTGACTTTCCTTTGTAGGAATTTCAAGGGAAATTGACAGAAAGCTTCCTCAAGGTGTGCACCAGATGTATGTGCATATTCTCTTACTGAGAGTCTGTCAGGATTTGGGAAGAGGAAAAAAAAAAACCCAAAAACCTCAAGAATTGAATGCTGGGAATTTACAACAGGGTTCTTCAAATCAGAGGTGCCTGAACACAAAATGCTCTCCCAACCAGGTCTTGGTTGGGAATCTTGTTAGATGGGGAACTTGCTAAAAGCAAGATCCTTTTACAGTCGTGGCAGAAAACCAAACCAAAACAGCAGCTAGGACTATATGAATGATGACTCCTGTATCTGTAGTCCGAGTGGCTGTCTGTGTTTGGGAATCATAAAAATGTCAGAGCTGGTTTCTTCTGCTGCACTTTAGCAAAAGCTCCATTTTAGTGCAAAACATACTTTTACATGTGCCTGACCAAAATGCAACTGTTAAAACAGAAAAGCTTGGCCAACATTGCAGCAGAGAAATGTTTGGGAAATACAGACTGGAGCATTCATTACTAATTTTTCTAGGGCCAGATTTTCATCATTAAGTTCTCTTCTTGCATATAAAATTTCATGCCTGTAAATGATTACAAACACATTTTTTCCTGTAAGCAATCACAGTGTTTTAATTCAAGTTTTAGAAACTAAATAGTAATATTTACACCTCTAAAAAAAAGGTCAAGGCCAGAAGGACCTTTACTAGACTTTCAGGTCTACATTGTTTTTTGCAAATGGTAAAACTAGCACATTTTCTTGTCCCATTTAAGTAGTCATGAAAATTCTCACTATTGTCACTTACCTGCTCTTTGGCAATGACTAATCCAAGTCTTTTCAGTGTCCCTTATGAGCACAGGAACACCTGCTGCTCTGTCTCTGCTACGGATACATCTTTCCTACGCAGGGATGATTGTCCACCACTTTTACATACATCACATGCCACCATGGCAGCATTTGTGCCTGGCAGAGCACACAAGCATGGCAGAAAGAGCTGTTTTGAATGTCTGATTGCTCAGTAGAGCTCTCTGTAACTGGGGAAACAGTAACAACCTTTTGCAGTGAGTTGAGAGTCCCCGACAGAGGCACCTTTAGCAAGTGAATGAATGAGTTCACTGTTCTGAGCACAGAACCCTGTGTCTTTTCTGCTCATAACTCTTTGGTGATGGTGGCTGCATTTCTCCTACAGGTTAGCCCTAAAGCTGAAGGTGTAGCTCTTCTGCCATTCAAACAGTTGCAAAGCCCCAGGCTTTTCCCTCAGAGTGGCTGGCCATGGGTGCAAGGCAGTGCCACAGGAAGGACTAAGCTGTTCTTGCCTTGCTGCTTTGGCCAGGGTGTTTCTCTGCCCTCCTGTCAGTTGATTTTACCCATGGACAGGGAGCAGTCCTCTGCCTCTGCAGCATTCTCCTGCCATTTCACTCAAGTCTGAAAAACCCCAAAGTGGCTGCTGAGTTTTAATTTGAGTGTTCACAGGTAGCTGGCAATTAGCACTAACTTGTCTACCCCTGGTTGTACAAAGACAATAAGAACCAAAATTCCTTCTGCTTGATGGTGATGATTGCTAAGAAACTCTGGCTAAAATGTGTCTGAGCTGTTCCCTCCCTCTCCCTCCCCCAGCTGCCTCTATAATCATTGGCCCTTTTCACTCAGGCTGCAAAGTAGCTCTTAGCAGAAGAGCAGAGGTTGAAAAATGCCAGTCACTTTCATAACCATATGGCAGCCACATTGATTGGGTGGCTGAGAAGGGCTGTGATGTTACCACATGTCTGTAATTTTTCTGTTTTAATGTGGACAACCTCAGGTACAATTTAGCTTAAGTCAAAGGCAGGTTTGAGTGTATAATCTGTCTCAGGTCATATTGTGCAGTAGAAAAACATAAGTGCATTCCTAGCTGTAAAATAGTTTTGTGAGTCCCTTCAGAAAGGAAATGAGGCTGATCTAAGAAAAGATTCTAATGTCCTAGGGGTAAAGGTGCAGCCACAAAAGTTTTCCTTTTTACTGTACATTTACTTTTAAGTAATACACAGTATAGTAAATATATAAGAAAAACAATGCATAAAATGAGGTCTGAAACAAAATGGAGGATGATCTCCTCCATCTCACTCTCACCTGAACTTACTCCTGCTCCTTGCCTCTTGCTGATACTAGCACCTGTATGGTGGCAAGGTGAGATCAACTCACTGAGTCAAGAGACTGGTAAGCCTTCAAAAAAATTGGGTTTTGGGATAGTTACATGCTTGTGCAGAATGATGCATGGGTCAGGCAGAAATACCTGGGACAAGTAACAAGTGCTGGGACCATGCCCTGGCCTCTCACACTGAGCACGAGGAGCTAGTGATGGACACGAGAAGCAGGGAGTGTGCTGAGAGGCACAGTGTTTATCAATACATTTTCTGTTCGGTGACCTCGCAGTCATCAATGAATTACCCTGTAACTGATGCCTTTCAGAAGAGGACATTTTTCCTTCTGTGGGCATTCAAAGATAGAAAATTGTATCATTGCTGTTTTTACATCATTCCACCATGTCCACACCACTTGTGACTAGGGGAAGAAAGAATACTTTATCCCTCAGTCTGAACCAGACACTTGAGGTTTTGGCACAGTCAGTGGTTAGATGGAAGCACAGAGAGATATATGTAGAGATTCTCACACTGATCTGTGCAGCATACGTGGTTTGAGAGGGTTCAGGGAAAAAAAAAGTTTCACAATTCTCTCTGGTTAAACATGACTAACAATGAGGTAATGGTGGCTCAGAAACATGTTGTAGTTAAGGTTGCACTCTAGAGACTGTGGTTAGCTTCCCAGGCTCTGCAATTGGGCCAAGAAAAGTAATTACAGCGATTAATAATAATGTTTGATTTGCCAGTCACATAGTCCATTCCTCAGAGCTGGTTGGTCTGGAGGAGGGGGAGGTAAACTGTAGGAAGGAAATTGGAGCAACAAAGTACAGCTCTTGCAGTGTTTAACCAAACGCTGCTGGAGTCACCTCAGTCTGGTGTCAGCAATTTTCATACAGCTGCAAACTGCAGCCGTGGGTTAGTGCTGTGTGGCAGGAGTTGGCCAGTGCGTGTGTGTAATGCCGGGATGGATGTGGGCAGCGCAGCGCGGGATAACGCACGCGCTGAGCCCCACGGCTGGGGCACTGTGCTGAACGGAGGAGACTGCTTTGTGTAACTGAACACCAGGCACAGTGATGCTGTGCTCTGGAGAAAGGCTGTGCTGCTTTGCAGGGCTGGACTCTACAGCCAGGATAACATTTTGTATTTCTGGGGATGAACAGCTATGAGAGCCTCGCCTTTCTGTTGGGGATTTCCTGGGAATCAGCAGTAAACAGCAACGTATAAGGGGAATTGAAAAGGGAAAAAAGTGCCTGTAGCACTAATCATAAAACCTTAGTAACATCCCATTGTGTGTTTCCTACCCCTGCCTGTCAGTGTGCCTGTTGGGAAGGTGGGGCACACAGGAGGAAGCAGGCAAGGACTGCCGTGGCAGAGCCAGCGGGAAAAAAGCAAAAGCCAATCCCTTGGCAAAGTTTGGCTTCATGATTACTGGAGTCCTTGGTGCCACCACAATGAAGAGGAGTTGCCATGGAAACCATTGCAAAAGATTAAGCATATCAAGGAAACCTGATTGTGAGAGAATGGTTGGAAATAGAAGAATTAAATTAATGTAGAAATTATGTTTTTGTTTCATTTCACAAGTCACGGTAGAAACCTTTACATTCACAAACATCCAATTAAGAGAGAAGTTATAGTGAAATCTGAAAGCCTTATTTCAGAGAAGCATGATTGCTCTATAATTAAAGGAAAATAAATAGTGTTTTACTATCCAAAATGAAAATCCAGTGGTGCAGACTTTGTTATTCTTCATTTTCCCACTGTAGGATTTGCCGAATTTTTTGACATTTAAGGCAGACAGGCCGCAGTGACCCCCTGGGATATACTCACAGGTGCAGTGGCTTCCAGCCATGGAGTGGCCAAATGAATTTCAGATAGTTGGGAGAGGAAGGGAACACTTAACTCCTCATTCTCTTTTGTCACATGCTGGCCAGGGTCCTGGACCAGCTAAGCTGTGCTCATTTGCAAGTTATGAGAACAGAATGGCAAAGGTCAGTGTTTTATTCTGTCTGTGCTGGGCACTGCCTATGCCAGTCCTTGGCATAAAGCAAAAGATGCTTCAAACTGTTTTATAGTGATGAGAAATTACTAGCACAGCTGGCTTAGGCAACTGGGAAGAAGGTAGGCATGGAGCTCATGACCACTCCTCCCCCTCCTGGTAATGCCCCAGGGACAACCAGGGAGTTGGCATCTGGACCCTACATAGGAAACTAAAGCCAAGTAACAAGTTACAGCTTTCATATAGTACTAGAAAATAACTGAGTATCATGGATGGACTGGAGAATCCAACCCACCGACTCCTGCCCCTGCATCAGCACTTTGATGTGTCACCGTCATCAAGGGATTCATCTCTTAAAATGGTATTACTGGCCTGGTATAAAATCAATGACACTGGTTTCACCCTGCTGCTCTGAGAATGTTTCTGGGAAAAGGGGAGATTATGTTTCATTAGTGCAAGCACTAAACACTGTGTCAAAAAAACACAAGGAAGTGTTTGGCAATAACAGGAGACAATGCTAGAATGGCAGAGTAAGTGTGTGCAGAGGCTCTTTCTTGGTTTGGATTAGATGTGTTGTGTCATTAAGGCTGTCTTGCTCAGCTCAGAGTCTCTGAAATAATGACACTGGAAAATTAGAAGAACATGGCTCCTCCTTGGAATGAGTAGTATCCATGTAGCTGAATCTGGCCACAGCCAAGGAGCTCAGATTTTGTCTAGAAGGTCTTCATTCACTTTTAACATCTGTCCATTGACCAGTCTTCATCCAGTCTTACAAATACAGAGCTCCATTTGCCCAAACAGTGCCACTTCAAAATTAAGATATCAAGGGAGATAATGAATTATGACGTGCTTCTCAGTCAGGAAATATGGAGCTGCATAATTTTTTATTGAACCTCTGTGATGACCAATGTCTTCCTTCTCTGTTTGCTTAAGGCATTGCCTGAGGTGACAGAAACTCACACCACAGAAGACAAACACAGTCCTTCCTGATTAAGTTTTATTGCTGAACCCCAAAACTTTCATCCAGACAGAGTGTCCTGCACTACACTAACCCCTGTGTCTTCATGAATAAAGGTCAAATTCACTTTCCCAAAGCGTTTATGGTATCAACACTGTACTAGAAGGTGGTGGGAGATTAAACTTCACAAGTGTGTCACTGAATGATGGAAGAGTGTTGGTTGCTCCACAGCATGTCCAAAGGTTGTGTGTTGGAGATGGCTTTGGCACTGCATCTGGACCCTTTCATTCACAACTGCTACATAAAAACTGTGAAACTGGGCAATCTTTGTCTCAATTTTGTAAGATCTCAGACCTGACTACTGCATGGTGCTTTTCCTAAGATACCTCTGAGACCCCTTTGGAAACCTGAGTTGGTGCCTGTGATTGTTTTAGATGCTGTGAATAGAAATGCCCTGATACTGGGGTGATGAACGTAAAATAAAGCCCCAGATAAAGAAAATAAGTACCCCAGCAGACACAAACAGCTGTACTGGTTTCCTGTTTGCATCTGGCTTCAAGTCAAGCTGCTGAGATAGCTCTCTAAAGTCCTGCATGGATGGAGTCCTGCTCTGCTGTAACAGCCTCACAAAATTTTTGCAGTGATATTAAAAGCCAGCTGAGATATGTGCTCATATTTTGTTGCTGGGGGCAGCCAGGCTGTGTGGAGAACTCATGGTCTTGTCTTCTATGTTCAACAAGAGCAAACAAGATGTTTTCAGGGTCTGGCACACAATTCAGCTTTCCTCTCAGACTTTCTCAGAAGGGGCTTGGTATTTAGTTTGTTGACTTGGTGGGTTTATATGCTAGCACTGATCAATAGCATGACATGCAGTGTTTGTCACTGCTGCACATGGATTCTGAGTCTTGTAAGATTTGGGAAAAAAAAGTACAATGAAATGAATCCATAGAAGTGTGTTTTCTTTTTTGTATTCTAGAAGACTAGGGAAATATATGTGAAAGAAGAGAAAACGTTTTCAGTTCTTATAATTATTTAAGTCTATATCTCAATGTGAATCTCTGTTAAGAATAGTAGAGTAGTTTTTTCTTTCTTCTGTCTTTCCCACACTGTTGTGCTGTTCACTTTATTATTGCTGTCACAATCTGCTCTCTGTCCAATATGATTGCTATCCCCAAAGGTTTATTCTACATAGCAAACATCCTGTAATAGTGACCTACTCTAATAACAGGAAATTTATTTTTAAACTGCATAATGCCTGCTCCATATTAATCTGCTTCTTTTCAAAAAAAAGAGTAAAAAAAAGTTTGACATGAAAATCTACTAATATTGCCCAAAAAAACCTGAACATTTTCCACAAAATTTTATATCTTCTGAAGTTCCGAGTGTTCACTAATTTGAGATAGCAATGAGGCATTCTTTCTTTTCTCTTCTGGTCAATAAATGCTAAATAATAAATATCAGGAAACAATCAAATCACTCAAACATCAAAGGTCAATGCTCATCAGTCACAATCTTTTCAGAAGCAACTTTATTCTCCTCCTTTCAACCAGTAGCTGCAGAAAGAAGTTAACCTTGGTGTGCATAGACAATAATCTAACATACCTTGTGACTCTCATCATACATTCCAGAACAGGTTAATTTTTATTCAACTGCATTCCTCTTCCCTTCTTCCCTACCTAGCCTCACCTTTGTGTTACCACTTTGGGGTCAATGGCACTATTATCCAATGGGTGATGAGACATCAGTCTTGGATTTTCTGTCTCTAAGGGATTTTCTTGGGAGGCAAGAAAACCCATCCTGTCAGATCCTTCTTCAAAGGGCCCAGTAAGTTTGCATTCACTACATTTGCTGGTATATCTAATGAATAAGTGTAATCCTTTTGGGTTTGCTAACACAAAGAACTAATACATCTTAGACCATATTTTAATACCCTTAAGCCTGAAGGGTCACATTATCAAATCTCTGCTCTATCAAAGTATTTTCAATTGCATGTTTTTTTTTTTTTTTTAATGCCTTTAAACATGACTTGACAGTGCTTCTTCCAGATCCATTTTATATTCTGCATTGTCTGCCTCAAGGATATCGTATGCATCTCTATCTTAATGAAGTTGAGTTCTGTATCCACTACCAGGCTGTTTTCTCCCAGATAAATCATCATGTCTGCTCCTGTCAATGCATCTAACGGAACGCACGCATGAGAACACCAGCTGATTCCCACAGGTCTGTCTCTCTTCCCCTTGTATCCCTGCACTCTGCACTGCATGGCTGGCCCCTAGTGCTTCCCCCATCACTGCTCTGACACTGATCACCTTTATGCTTCATGGTTTTCCTTTTTATATGTTGAGTGGGGCCTCATGCACTCAGACTATATTGCAGGAAAGAAAACTTGTTCTGTGTGTTGGGCTATCTGAGAATTTAAACAGAAAATAAAAAATTTAGCAAAACTTCAACATAGTTTTCCTTCCCAGCTTGGCCAAATCCTTCTTCAGATAAAATACTCACAAAGCTGTCACTGATTCTGACAGGAAGTATGTGCTTAACACTTTACATTGGTGCTTTCCCATGTTAGCATTCAATTTGAACAATATTTAACAAAAAGCCTAATGAGTCATGTCTTAATGTTAGAACTGAGACAGAGTGTAAAGCCATTAACTTTTGTATCTGTTGCCAAAATATCCTGGGAATGAGCTGGTTGCTACCAGTTATAGTTGATAAAATGTGTATGCTTCCACTGTCTGATGGGCCACTGTCCTCCTACTAAAGAGTTTTGAGTCATTAAAACAGTTACAAGAGGTATGGTTGGTTGTGATTCCCAGTCTCTGGGTGTACAGTGACTTTATTTGACTTGAGTCTAATTAAACTTCTAAAAAGATGACAAATGTTCTTTCCAATTATTGGATGTATTTGCTTTTGAAATGCCAGGGCATTTATGGAATCCCTGTTGGTTGGAGCTGCTTGGCCTGTGCTGTGATGAGCTGCAGCCTGCCCCTCCACACTGCCATGGTGACAACTGGAAACCAGTGCACAAAATCCTCCATACTCCTATGGACATGAGGGATATTGACAGGAAAACTTGCCTTTGTATAAGCTTCTGTCACCATTTTTCACTTTTCCTTCTTTCTGGCTAGGCAGGATTAAAAGTGTGCTAGAAAAAAAGGGGTGGGGAAAAAAACTCAGTGTGTTGCCTGAATAAAAGTCTAATTTCTTTAGTGTGAAACATCTTCCTTTCTGCTTCTGTTTCACATTTTAATAATTGTGTCACATGCAATAAAAAATGATAGAAAAAGTATATAAAAACATTTTGGGTTTTTATCCATTTCAACGTATGCATTTTCCTGTCCAAAAGGAGAACATGTGTATTCATGAGACCTCTGCACATGACAAAAAATGACAAAAAATGCAAAATTTCACAGACTTCCTTAGAGTTGTACAAGTTCTGCCATGCAGACTGCTGTAGCAATATCCTATTAATTTTCCTTAGAATTCTTTTCCGTATAAGCAAACTCTCTGATAATGTAAAAAAAAATGTACCAGTTCAACACTTTTGCAATAAAAGAGATATGGGCTAACTTCTAGAGGAAGGCCTCCTCTCCTGCTGCAATGATCACAACCTTTATGTAAAAGTAAGGATTGCACCTGTCATAATCACTTGTTTACACCCTTTAAAACAAAGCAATATTTTCCCCCTCAGATCTAGTTCCAGTATTCAAAATCTTTACAAAGACAGCTGAATGCTGGGGTCAGATGCAGTGGGGTGGAGCTTCCCCCTTTCTGGCATGAAAGTGTTTCTGCATTTTTACACTGAGCAAGTCAAAGCTTGTGAAAAGTAATTTATGAACTTGGATAGGAATCTGTGCTTGAAGAGAAAACAGTTGGTGTGATTATGGACAATAATGAGGAAGCAGGTGGGATACTCTTCAGATTCAACTGACAATATGCAATGGATGAATAGAAATGAAACTTGAAAGAGAACTTCCTTTTCTTGGCATTTGCTTTGCCAGAACGACTTTGACTGTCCAGTACCTTTGCCTAGGTGCTGTGCATGGGGTATATTTTGCAGACAAGGATGACCTAGTATTAAAAATAACCATGTTTATGGTTCCATTTTCTCTTGGCCCCTAGCTGGGTTAAGTCAAAAGTATCGAGGAGCTAGATCAGAGAGCGAACTATAGATTTCGAAGGAAAATAGTGCTTCATATGAGAAATAGCAATACAGGGGTGAAGGAAATTAAGGCAACAGCAGCCAGTTGGGATGGAAGAGGATTTTGGGTTGAAAGTGAGGTCTGGAAGTTGTATGGTCCACCATCCCAATCAAAGCAGGGACAGAAGTTCACTTGCAAAGCAAAAATTTGAAGAAAAGGCATTTTTCTGCAGTAAGCTGCTAGCCTTCTCTTTTTTTCTGAGACACAAGGTATACAAGGTGCATATAAACCCCTCCATGATACCAGACAATGCCCAGAATGCCACATTAAGCAGACCTCTGTATCAATTGCTTTTACTTCCAATTACTGCTTCCCAGCCCAGCTCCTGCTCCCTGCAAAGGCTAACTGACTGATGCTGCTGAAGTCACATAAGTGCTGATAATACCAAGAATTTGGTCTGCACTTTATCAGCAGCCCTCAAATCTCATTACCAGGTGGATAGACATCATTATCTCTTTATCCCGTTGGGAATAACAGTGTGCAGAGAAGTTCCTTGCTGAAGGTCATACAGCAAGTCACTGTAGTAGTCTGAAAGTGGAATTAAGGTCAGTTGTATCCTCATCACAGACACTCACATGTTGATAAAGCTGCTGGCATTGCACCCATGCAGTTATCAGGACCATTAACTGAACCTCCTCATAGTGGGGATGGGAGGGCTAGTGAACAAGAACTGTCAAATGTACCTGGCTAGAAAGATGTTGTCTGTCCTGAAAGATAAGAACTAAGCTGGTGTTTATGTGATGCTTAAAATTTAGGCTTTTCTAGTGTTTCCTCTTAATGTCACTCTTTTTTTTTTTTTTTTTTCTTCTCTGTATGGTGTGGCTAGTGTGACCACACAAAGTATTTCTTCTCCCTCAGAAAAAACCACAAGAATATAAGACACTTAAAACTGAAAGTGTTGCTAAAGTCAGTACATAAACCTGAACTCAAATGTGCATTTGAGGTGTATCAGCTATGGAAGACTCCTGAAGATAATAAGAGTATCCACTGAAGCTTACCTCTGCTATGATAAAATGTGTTGCCTGCTGAGAGAATGTTTGTCTGGAGCGAAAAATCAATGGATCATGGCTATTCCTCACTGTTATTTATTTTAGAACCAATCCGGTTTGAACAGTGGTGCATTTGATCTAGCAAAATCCAGTAATTTTTTGCTACTATTTCCATTGGTGAGCTTTGTTTCATTTCTTTGTCATCCCTTTGTAGGTTCAGGAAGATCTTGCTGTTTATCTATACAAATATTTCATTCATTGACTCTTTATTTTCTTTGTTTCTTTCCCAGGAGGCATCTTTATTCATTATAAATCTAAGTCCTTTTCTTTAAGCTCTCTAGCTATGAAATACAAGATATAATCCCTCAATTTATTCCAGTCTAGGAAAAAAAATCAACAGAAGAAAGGCTCAGGATATGTCATAAGATTTATTTCCACTTCAGCATTTTAGACAACAGATGATCCATTTACAAAGCAGGGATCTGAATCCAAGACTGGACTTCCTGACAAATGGATGTACAAGGGAAATACACATTCTGAGTATGATTTCTGATTACCTATGACAGGTACCTGAGGGTGTCTGTCCCTTTACAGCTTGAGAATCTTTGTATATTTTTTAATGTAAAAAATAAATTCCTGCTGAATTGAAGCGAACTGATAAACTTCAGGGATGAAATGAGGTCCTGATTGTTGCCAAGAAAAATAGAACGATGTTTGGTTATGTTATTAATCTTGAGAAAATGCTTTAGGGTAAAAAAATATTGTTTCAAGTATATGTGAGTACTTTTAAAAAAAGTAAAACAGCTGAGAGCAGTAGAATAGAGGCAACTTTAAAAAGAATAGAGAACTTTTTTTTTTTTTTTTTTTTTAATTTTCTCAAAATTCCGCATGAAGCTTTCTCTNGGGGAGAGTAGAAAAAGGGAAACTTTAAAAAAAAAAGAGAACTTTTTTTTTTTTTTTTTTTTTTTTTTTTTTTTTAATTCAAGCTGCTTAAAATTAATTTAAATGTCTGCTCCTAGTGTAGTGTCTAAGATAAGCTACAGATATTCACAGTTGCCAAGAAGGTGAAGGTGCAGTGAAAACACCACTGGGGGAATTAATTTCAACCTATTATTCTTCCGCATGTATATTGTTCACAGTATAATTCTATTACCAGACACTATACTGAAACGGAGCAGGCAGAGCCAGTTGGAGCGTGGGGATCTTGAATAGATGCTCACAATAGCACATTCATTTTCAGCCACCATACAATATGCAAATCTATAGACTGTGATTTGTAATTGACCTTAAAACTTACCATCTACATGCCACAGTTCCTGTGAGTACCCCTCTCAGTTTTCCTGACAGTTTTACAATAAAGCACCTCATCACAAATTTTCACAAATAATTTAGTCATCAGTATTTTCAGAATTCTTTCCTTTCTGTTTCAGAATTAGCTGTATTCCAGGCTAATAATTACAATGAGCTTGTGACATTCCTTATCTAAGGGTAGAGCAGTGCCTCAATAAATAGAAACAGTTCCTTTTTATGGTTTATAGAAATAGAGCCATTTGAGGGGGCAAATGAGACTTCTTTGATTTCTGTTGTACATACTGTTTGATGACAGCGGGGCAGAAGTAAATGTTACTGTTTCACCAGCTATATATATGGTATATGTTTATAATATATAATTCACAGTAAATTTTACTGTTTCACCAGCTCATCAGGATCTGGTGAGGTGCAGAAAGGGACAAGGACAGAGAAGCTTGTTGCCTTGGGCTGTGGGGTGTTGGCAGAGTCAGTACCTGAGGCAGCCGGCACTGGATGTGAATGGTTGGGGAGTGGCAGCAGACTGACTGCTCTGACTTACCCAGGGCAGTTGTTCATGTCCATGGCTGTGACACGATTCTCTGCAGAAACCCAACAACCTGAATCTGAAGGAAATGGCTAAAGGAAAGGGCTGCACCTCTACCTCTGCCTTCTGCATGTGTGACTAGAATAGAAGTAACATCACGATGGATTTCCTGTGCTGATGCTCCTTCCTATCCTGTCCCTAAAATAATTTTATTTCAACCCAACAACACTACTGGGAGTAGTAGAGGAGATGAAAATGGCACCAAGCCACACAGCCAAGACACTCCCTGACCACAGTGAGAGCTGGAGATGGATCAGCTTGATCACACAGCTATTGAGCACTATTGACCTTCTCTGCCTCTCTTCCTTATCACTGAGTACAAGCAGGTACTGAGGAAACCTGGGACAATGGGTAGAAGGTACCTTTTATCCATTGAAATACACAGAATGTGGGCATTTCCTTTTACCCTTTTACAGAATGTGGGTGTTTCCCTGTTTTGTGGGGGTCTAAAAATCTGGAAATGATTCTGCTGATTTTATTTAAGGGACTGTTTTCTGCAGTCTTTCTTACACATTTTCAATTTTTTTAATCTGAGAAATTCTGCTGAACAGAGAACTTTAAAATGGCCAAGATAAATACCATTCCACTAAGCAAAACTATTCTGTGGAACTATGAAACCTACTCAGCTTACCAGGAGGTTCAGAAAGGGATAATAGGACCGGAAATTTAAATTAACTAAGACATCTGTAAACCAATGATCTATCCAATATTTTTGGAAAAATAGAAATCAAGAAAATAAGTCCAGCTATCCAAATATTCTTACCCCAGCTATTTAATTTGCTAAGCACACTTGCATTGTGTTTATATTGTATAGTGCATTGTATTTTACAGGGGCTTGGAATATTGTCTCCTGGTAGAAAGGAAGTTGTTAAACAATTGTCCTTTTACATCTGTCAGCTCAAGGCTATTCATATTTATTCTAGTGGAAGCTGAACCTTTCAACTATTTCCTCACATTCATCTGCCTTATCCCTCCCACGACAGACAGTCCTCCAAAAAAAGTCTGAGACTTTTGTGAATGACAGGTTACTATGTGTAACTTTGAACTCCCCACATCGTACCCAATATAAATAAATAGATTAGATGTTCTCTGATTATAAGAAGACTTGTCAGAAAAGTGCTGTTACACATTTCTGTCATGCAAGATAATATCAGGTACCAAAATGATGACATGTTACACATTTTGAATAGGCCTAGCTCATGCCTAATGTAGGACCTACTTGAACATTGTAGTTTTGAAAGTTTGGTTCAGGCTGATAATAAATGACCTCATATTCCACTAATAAGAGATTGTGGGAAAGGGGGAGAGAACAGAGGAGACAAAACCTAATGAAGAGTGAAAATACAGAGACTGAAAAATGAAGGGAAGAACGTTCATCCATCCTTATTACTTACACAAAAGTTAAAACAGGATAAGAATAACTGTTGAAATGTAGACCAAAAAAGCAGTTTCTGGCATCTCTCAGCTCTGCAGAAACATTCCTGATAATTTGTACTTCACACAGGAAATCATAGCCACATATGTCATTTTGAGAAATTCAGACTTCTGAGATTTGAAAAGTTCCCCTATTTTTTCGAGCACAATACAGCTACAGTGCTTTAAATTATAAGGGAGTAAATCAAGAATAAAAGACTTGACTTCAGTGAAATTTGACTGGATTTATGTTCTTGTAATTGAAAGTCTTGTTGGTGAAGAGCCATGAGATGTTACATAGACTAGTTCCCAAATGCAAGAGGGCTGATGGGTTATCTCTACAACACGAATAATGAGACTATTCCTTGCATTTTTCAGGGAAGAAGTAATTTGTAGGAGTTTTTCTTTCATTTATTTCAAGTAACAATGAACTAACACTCTGAAAATGTCAGGAAGGAGAAACAGCAGCAGGGATCTGGCAAAAACAACACATTAAGTTGCTCTATTAATAAACTGATCAAGGCCAGAGCTTAGGCACAGGCACTGGCTGGAGGCAGCCCTGTCCCTTCCCACTGCTCTGCCAGGCATGGACTGGGTCCAGGTCCTGGCACACAGCTGGGTGAAGGTCACCCTTCTTCACAGGGGTTCAGCTGTGAGGGTTTAGGTAGGTCCTGCCACCTGGCACAAAGCTTGGAGAACCAGCCCCAGCTTGTTTCATATAGAAGTGGTTGGTGAAGGTACTCAAGGTCATGGGAGGGAAATGAAGTGGAACCACTTTGGGAAGGGGGCAGTGGTTGGCAAGAACTCTTTCTCCATATCAGTAAGAACCTGAAAAACACCTGATGAGGAATGAAGAAGGTTAGGTTAGGCCAGGTCTCACTTTCATTAATTGTTGGTTTGGGGTTTTTTTTCTCCACCTTTTTTAGCTGTGAACACAGCAGGCTAAGAGAAAACCCATCATCAGTGCAGTTTCCTTGGGGCTGGGTTGGAAGGCTAAAACAGACATTGTGTACCTCAGGGCAGAGCACTAGCACCTCAGAATCCCAGTATATCCAAGAAGGAGGACGGCAGCTGAGGGATTTCTGTACTGATCAAGAGTAGGAAAATGTAACTTCCCACAGACCTCTTACACACTCAGATCTGAGGAGTGGGTGTATCTGCCTCACACATTGACATAATGCTAACACCTATATGGTCCTAGGAGAAAAACACAAAGGGAATCTACAAATATCTCCCTTCCTCACAGTCTGCCCATACTGATCCTGCTATGACTCCCTGCCATGCTCCTTTCCCATCCCCAATCCTAAGTCCACTGACTGCATCATCCCCTCCCACTGTCCCTCCCCTTCTGCATCCATGGTTCTTCTTCAGTTTGTAAACACTTTGGGGCAATGACTGCTCATTTAAGTACAGCCCTAATGGACACTGTTCTTGGCTGGCCCCAAGGCACAATTACAATAAATGTGAATAACAACAATAGTGACAAACATCAACATTAGTAATTACAATAATTATTATTGTTATTATTATACAGTCACCAGAATGACTTGGTAATTATTTGCATAATTTGTATAAATAATTTGCATAAGCAGAATAAAAGACTGCTCCCATATCCAGAGATCTCAACCATAACGTTTTGTTCCCCATACGTGCCAAGGATTCCCACTGATGTCAGTGGGAGATTTTTTCCTTGCTTATTCTCAAAACCAATTGCTCTGATGACAGAAATCAGTGGGAGTCCCAATAACATGTGGCTTCATCCAGTGGGATGCTGAAGGTGCTTTGCTGCCCCTGTCTCCAATTAAGCCCTTTAGGGAGGAAGGTACTCAGCACTCTTCAGAACCTTCTCATGATGTGCAGGATTGAGCCCCTCAAGACAGCTGTCTTTGGGCTCTGACTATGCAAAGTGAGCAGAGATTTTTTCCTTCTTCATTTTAATTGTCTATTTACAAAACAGATTCCAGCAGCTCAAGAGCATTTATGGCCTAATGGAGAAAGCCACAGTGGGTGGCTTTTTGGCTCTCAGAAAGGGAGAGCCTCATCAGTGGCAGGGGGAGGAAAGTACACAATGCAGGCAGGGCAAGGAGCGCTGGGGGAGCAGAGGAGACTTACAGAGGTGTTTGCAGAGTGCTCTTCCAAAGAGCCTGGCACTGCCTCCAAGCTGCCAGTCTTAGGGGAAAAGCACTGTATTTCAGTGTAGAGCACAGAATAATCTGAGAGGCACCAAATGTCTGAGACAGTATGTGTTGTCATTTCAAGGGTGCAGTTTCTGGGGCTTCTTGCACAATCTTTTAAGTTTACAAGCTCTTTCAGGATATGCCTAGGTCTCCCACTGAGAGATGTAATCTCTGGCACATGACATTAGGGCACTTTGCTCCAGAAGCAGTATGAAAATTATGTTAGAAGAATGCTGAGGAAAGAGCTGCAACATGAAAAGCTGACATAATATGGGATGGCAGGGCAGAAACTTCAGGTTGCCCCAGAAAGCACTTCTAATCTTAGGATTTGTGGCTTAATGCTGAGCTAAATCTCGTATGTTGAAGACAGTTTGACTTTTCTTGTAGACAAAAAAGAGTCAGCCTGAGAGGTTAGAGACTGCAGTGCAAACTCTCCAATGCCCAGAGAACTGAGGCCTCTCCCTGGGCTGGGAGTGGGGCTCTGCCCTGCTGCTGTGAAGGGGGGCCCAGCAGCACCAGATGAACCTGCTGTGTAAAGCCTGCTGATCTGCCCCAGTACCAGCCAGGTTAGGTTCTACTGCAGGCAAAGATATGCTTTCAATGTTTGCTTTCTTGTTGGGTAGTCAGAGCTCCCTTCTGCTTCTGGAACTGCTCTGGTTCTGTGGCTGGAGTAGAGAGCAGCAGGACAGGCTGCAATTGCTGCTATCCAAACATATCATTAAATACAGGCATGCCAGATCTTACAGGCATCTGGCCTTCCTGCACTTGTTTGGCTCAGTGATGAGCAAGTTAGAGCTTGCTTCCACTCCACAAAAACGCATCTGCACAGAGGGGAGAATTTCAGCTGCTCAAATCTAAAAATTGGCAGAAAAGATTATTTGTGGAGCGATACTAATTTGTTTCTTGCCTCTGTAAAACTGATCCTTTCCTTGATTATGAGGACACTCCACAGCTCCTCAGGAAAGTTAGTTCTAATTAATGACCTGTGACTATGAAGAAAAATATAGTGACCTCTCTAACCATATACCCAGACCTACTCACAGTGCCTGCAATTTGTATTTATTTTATGGCCACAATAAGGATGATTTTGGGTTGGGTTTTTTTTGGGCTGACAAACCTTTTAACCCAGCTATTCAGCCACCTAAAAAACCTCTTTTCTTCCTCATAAACCACAGCCCTACACACTGTCAGCTGCAGAGTTAGGTGGGTTTTAACAAAATGCCATATCACTACCCCTTGGGGAAGGAAGGTCTGATTGTGTATCTTGAACCATTTATCTCACTCAAGATTTTAGTTTTGAATATTGACAAATGATCTAGGAGGGAAGATGTTTTGGAATCATCATTTGCCACCTTTAGAAAACCTTATATGCCTAGGAGAAGATTTTCATCTCTAAAGTTCAAAATGCTAATCCAGCTTTAGTAGAAGATAAAGGTAAGTATCCTGTACACTAACTTCAGGAAAACAAGAAATCCCTACAGATTGTTCCCCATTTCACATTTTATGTATGTTCTCATATACACAGACATTATTCCCAAGGCCCTATCTTTTTCTTTTCTTGTAACTGAAAAAACAGCTTAGTGCCTCTAAGTCAGAAAAGAATCTGTTTTCCAAGTTTTTCTTGAAGTAAATCTCCATTTTTTTCAGCTGATCTCCTGGTAATTGCTTCATCTTACAGAGTTAATTTTCTCTTCACTCTATTGCTATCTTCAGATATTGCCAAAACTGATGCCAAAACTGACTCATAATAGATGCTCACTCAACATTGTTTTTGCATTATACATTATAGGGGTCAGAATGTGATTACATTATTAGATTTTATACATGAAAGAAGTATCTGCATTTGAGGAATCAGTTGAGAGGAGGGGGGAAAGGCAGCCTTTGTGTCCTATACTGAAAGACTAATCCTCAAGGCTTGATTTTGTGTATAACCTTGGGTTTTTGCACCTGCACGAAACTAAAGGCATTTACATGTCTAGCTATTATACCTGATTGCTGGTTAATTATGCATGTGAGAATGGAGGTGGGGGAGGGAGGAAAATAGATCTAAAAATATTTTTTTCTTGGTGTTTTAGATAAACGGAGATATTTCTCATATAAACCCCTTTACAATGAAAGACATTTGGCAAGGAAGTGAGAGGTATTGCTTATGAATACCAACACAAATACCATTTTCTAGCCATGGCATCTGAACACAAGTGAAAACGTGTTAAATACTCTCCCAGCCAAATTTCAAAGCCAATTAATCTTGATTTTTTTTCTCTAAGGGCTGGAAAAGAAAATGCATATGTTTCAATACCAAAGATATAACAGGTTATTTTGCTCATGTCTTTATCAAGCAACAATATTTGCTTTAGGACTATGCTGTTCTAAAACTCCTTGTCCTCACTTGAAGCAACACTGTGGGGAGGATGGATGATTTGTCATCCTCAACACTGTAAATCACATCTGCATCAAAGACACTTGATAGAGGGAGAGGAAAAGATAGAAAATATTATATTAGGGCTCCTGTATTTTTATTACTCTACAGAGGATAAGAAAAGGGAAGAAATAAGTGATACATTGTGTTTGTTCAGCAATGGAGTATGCATCCATGAGAGCTGACCAAATGCTCACAAATATGCTCATTTTGTCTGGCATTATGTAGAAGACATTTTCAGGGGTGCCAGGTTACTAAGTCCTCAAATCCATTTACTGTGACCTGGAACAGTTGTTGATTTCCATTTCAATAGTTATTAAGGGTTTTTTTCCTAACCATCAACGAAGCTTGAAATAAATACATTTTATTAGAGTTGGCAAGTCTGAGAACAGATGTGAGATCTCCCATAATCTAAAGGCAGGGAACCCATGGGACAGCAGCGTTCAGGACGAGGGCTGTTTCCTTCCAGAAAGCACTGGCTGTGGAAATTCTCAAAGTGTGTGAGGTCTGCACACATTTCAGTTATGTAAAGGGAGAACTGAAAGGTATTTTACCCAGTTCTGGTGCTTGTCATTTTATTCTGTTAATGCACAGGAAGATATAATGTCATGATATATTTGTTTGCACTTGTTTGTGATGCCTAGTCCAGATTGCACAGACATTTTACAGTATTAGACCCCAAAACCCAGACCCATAAATCACAAAGAACATCTGCTATTCCCTTGTGGGAAGGATCTTAAAAGAGTGTCTACTGAGCATCTCTGTTGCATGTCATTTATTACAAGTGGACCCTCGCCTGGAACAAAAGAGACCTCCTACATCCTCTTCCCCAGGCAGCAATTAACTGACCTCATCTTCCCACCCCCTTCATCAGCCCCCACAACCAATTATCCCAATCAGCCTTTCTGAAGAAGACAACTGGGTGAACAGGTGGACCATTATTCTAAATAGTTTTGGGCACTTGGAAAAAAAAAAAAAGTTTAATGCAACAGAGTACTTATACAATAGAGGCTGATATTGTAGAGAAACTGAGTTGTGTGAGAGTATTTGATTGCAAAGATCATTATAATATTTTTCATTATCTTTTTTTTGTTGAATAAAAGTGTGTATACATGTACCTGTGTGTGAAATAAAATTTTGTGGGTCTTTTGAGGTCTTTCCAATTTACTGAATAGAGCTTATAAAAGTAGTAGCAATTCCATGTATCAGTTGCTGGCCTCTCAAAAATAATCTCTTGATAGGACAGTATAGCTTCTGGCTATTGTCAGAAAAAAATATGTGCATAGAGGCTGACTTCAGCCCACAGGGTCAAATAGTAATATGGGAGAGGGCAGCAAAATATGGTTAAGTGCAGCAGAAGTGGTTTTGGTCCCTGGACAGTCATGGGCCATGGTGATGAGTATGCAAACTCTGCCATGCAGGTGGGAGAAGCAATTAAGGTCCTCCTTGGAAGAAGACAGCTGAAACAATAGATGCTACTGTCCAAATCACTGTCCTTGGGGCAGGCCTTGACTAAAGGAGAAGGGGAGATTTCCTGAATGGGAAATAAACATTGCTGCAATTATATGAGTACAGAAGGAGAAGATGAACAGAAAATGGCCTAGCAAAAACAGGAAGACACTGACCCTGTGGTCTTGAGAGAAAGCAAAAAGAGAAACAAGGTCCTTTGGACACATAATTGACAGTACCCAGATTTGAACTTTTGGGCAAGAGAGTAGTTATATTGGTCTTGGGAAAAATGAAAGCAGAAAAGTAGAATATACTAAAGTGAAAAACAGTGATTCGTTTCATCGGTGCTACCAAAACAAAAACACTCCTGAGGTCTAAAGTACTAAGAAAAATATATGACAGATGCAAGAATTAAAGTGTTGAAGAATATTGTCCAGATAGTAAGTATAGAAAGCATTCTCACACATATTTTTTGAGTTTCTTTGTTTTCTGAGCAGTTGTCAGCATACAATCAGTTTAAGCTGTATGAAACTCTGCTGTATCAAAGTGTGTATGAGCATATGGATACGAGTTCATGAGCATGTGATAAACAGAAAACTGGTACCACACTGACCATAGCGTGCACATGCACACGTTTGATTGATTTCATAGATTGTGCCTCAGATCTCTGAGAACTAGTGCAAAAATAATAAGTGTCCAGCTTTGTAACATTTTCCAGACAGTCAATCTTTTAGCAAAGTAACAAGTTTACCGACTGCATCCTTCTTGGCTGGCTTAAATTACTTCAATATTCAAAATGTCCTTTCTCAGCTTCCACTGTGAAATATGGGAAATCAGGAAAGTAGCTGTTTCTAATCTAATTGTTTCAAAGTCCATTCTGAAATCTGTACCCTGCCGAATCAATGGCAAAACTCCAACAGACTGAAATAGAGCCCAGATTTTATAGATGATCTGGAATAAAGGAGTGATTTTTCAGGCTTTCACAAGAAGTATTTTAATATGCAGCTTGTTTTTATACTGCTACAAAAAAAGTTAAAGACCTCGGCATTCTTTTATTGGTAGCATTTTGCCAAAGTCTAGTGAAGGGCAATGAAAATGATTAAGGGATTGAGCATCTCTCTTATAAGGACAGACTGAGATCTGGGTCTGTTGAGCCTCAAGAAGAGATGACTGAGAGGAGACCTCCTCACTGTCTATCAGTATCTGGAGGGAGGGTGTTACAAAATGGAGCCAGGTTCTTTTTGGTAGTGCCGAGCAAGAGGACAGAAGGCAATGTGATATGAGACCCTTGAATATGAGGAAGAACTCCTTCCCTGTGTGAATGACCAAGAAGTTGAGGAGTCTCCCTCACTGGATTTGTTCAAGAACCATCTGGACACAGTCCTGTTCCCTGGGATGGGAACAGGCCCTGCTTGACCAGGGAGGTTGGACCAGATGACCCACTGTGGTCCCTTCCAACCTCACCTGTTCTGTGTGATTCTGTGATTCTGTGATTATACTTAGTATTCTGCCAGTTTACTAGAGATGAGCTCCAAAAGTACATAAAAACATCAGGCCTTATATAAACAGAGCTTGGAAAAGATACTCTGGCTAAGGAAGATGTAGCTGATTTTGTAACTAAAGACTCAATCTACTGAAACATTTTTGCTATGAACAAAGACTATTGTTGTGCTTTATTTGAACAAAACATCTAATGGAAATAGATCCCCAAAACTAGAAGTCTTGAGTTGATTCGTTATATCATATTTTCTACTGCATTTACCATGTTGCATTATTATTAATCATACTATTAGCAATATCAAGTGACCTCCTTTTTGCAAAAATCACCAAACTGTTGTCTCTAAAGCACTCAATTACATAGCAGATAATTATTATTGCCCCATTTTATAGACATGGAAACAAAGAGGGAAAAGCATCTTTTTCAAGACCAGGAGCTCGTGTGTTCTGTGCCTTAGTAGAGCTTACTATGCAGTAGGCCATGCAGTTTCCAGCTGGTTGCTGGTGATTAGGTGTTTTTATAGCCAAGCTCTTTGTAATTCTTAATTTTTCCTAAGGTAAAGGATTGGTGCTTGGCTGTAATGTCTATAAAATGCTAAAGCTGTTAAAACACAGTTTTTGTTGTATGTCATCCAATTTGCAGTTGGGAAACGGTAAAATTTGCTTAAATTGAAAACATATGTTGTGCTGGAAAGTAGGTAATGGAATTGCCACCTTTGCATTTTTGAGTTCCATGCCTTTTCTGCAATTTACACAACAATAAACTGAACTAACAAAGCTATTTTAGCCATTATAGATCATTTTATTTGGTGATATAAGAATCTTCATGCTAGAGCTGGACAGGAAACATTTTTCATGTCTTGTAAAAGTTTTCTTGATTTCAAAGCTGTTCCTGTTTGAAATCAGGTGAACCTAGAGGCTACTAAAATGTGGAAAGAAGCTCCTCACCCATCCCAGCTTGGCATAAGCAAAGGGCGAGGTTCTCCTTCAGATTCTGAGATGCTTGGCTCAGAGAACATGGTACTTTCTGATCTTCACCAGAAACTCCACACTTTATAATGGTAATAAGCATTTTAAGAAAAAAAAAAACAACAGTTTTAAATTAACTTGTTTTCATTGATTAAAAAAATGTGTTTCAAAATTTCTGTCAAGCACCCCTTTCTATTTTCAGCAAACATGCTGTGGCTGAGATATATCTCCTAAGAGACTTTGGGCTGAGAGATTTTCTTACTCTCTCCACTCAGAAATGGGTATGTTTTCTGATATTTATTTTATGAATCACAACCAGCCACCCTTAAAGTGTGGATTCAGAATGTTCTGTGAGAAAAGCTTGTGACACAATTGTAACACAATTTCTCCATTGCTGTACTTCCCCTTTCTTCTTTCTCTGCTACTGTCTCACTGTACTTGTTAAGTGTCTAAAGGAAAGGTTTTGCATTTATCTTCAAACCAATGTGTCTTAGGCATTTTATTTTGTTCTGATGTGTTAAATTTTTCTTTTAAACCTTCACTCTTACCCTCCAGAATTTCTTTCTGTTTTACTTGACTGTTTTCTTCCTGTCATCTTTTCCTTTTTTCTTTCTGTTTGTGACTGTCATTGCCTTTGGGATGGGAAATGGCTGCAAGCCAAAAGCCAGGGAGCAATCATAAAAAGCTATCAAAGGATGAGTAAAAGATGAGAGTAAATATGATAGTGTTGTCCTCTGAAAGTGTAATTACAGCACCTACCTGCCTCGCCTGGCTATAGACAAGGATATTTTTGGGACTGTTGGAAGGACAAAATTATATACTCTGTTCAGACAGATACATGACTAATTCTGAATGACCACTAGTTAAATTACATCTGAGAAACACCAGGCACATGGAGGAAAATAATCTGAACTTTGAACTCATAACTAGTTCTCCAGCTGAAGGGGGACAGGAACTTGTGAGAAGGCCTGACCAAATGTAAAAGCTTGGATTAGATCACAGATTTTTTTTTTTTTCACTAAATAATTCTTCACCTATAATGCTAGAAACTTTGCATTGTTGAAAAAATATGATTACATAAAACATTTCAGGTACACTAATAATCACTTTCTCTCATTGCCCAAGAGTTTAAACAAGCTTCTGTTAAAGTGAATCCATTTGCTGAGCAAAAATTGCTTATATTTTTGTTGCATTGTTCTTGTCTTATTGTTATCATAGTTGTTGCTATTATAATTAGTCCCATTGCTTCTGCCCTTGTGCCCCAGACATGATAAAAATCTGATGCTCTTTAAGAATTCCTGTTGTAAGAAACTCGTGCAAATCAACCTCAGAAGGGTCCCCTTTCTCTTTCCACTAGCTTTACTCCCATATATACTTCAGATCTATACCTCAAGGACACCCCTGACCTTTTATAGCCAAATGTTTCAGCCTTAACAACTAAGCTAGGTTAGTATTGATAGATCACAGTGGAGAAGAATACTGGTGTATCACCTCTGTGTCATGTATTTTCATGTAGAATTCTATTACTGTTTATGTCATGCCATCTTCTTTGTTATATATTTATAGCATTTCCTAAACCACTGGATTTCTAATCTGTGATTAAGAAGTCTGGATAACAACACCACCAGAATAACATTTTTACAACATGTTTAAGGTACAAATGCCAGATATATTCCTTTAAAATCTACCAACCAGTACATTAAAACTGGTTTGGGTAATTACTGGAATTCAAAGTGTATAGTTGATTTACTGTACTAGGAAAAAATTGTTTCTGCCTCTTCTATATATAACTGATTACAATTTGCTTTCCCATGGTGAGGCAGAAGTAACTGAATAAGAGTATTATCCTCTGACTGTGTCTATGGAATAAACCAGTGTCTTAACACACTTGTGCTTGCTTTAAGAGGCAAGTGCAGGGATCTAGGAGTGTTATGAGCCTAATATAGATAGTCTTTTCAAAAAATCACGTCAGAACTGTATTCGCCATGTCGAGGAACATTTTGACATGACCTCATGCTGGAAGCAGCTGCTTGATTAGAGTGACTTCTGGAAGAAGTTTGTGTTCTGCTTCAATACATTCCTTCTTTTTTCATCATTATGCTAGAGGTGTGCTTCGACTGCAAAGACCAGATCTGTATTCAAACTTCTTCAAAGTTGGGGAGTGTTTGATGTCTAAGGGCAAATGAAGGTTCTGCACAAAACAAGGTTGCAGGCAAAGGCACGTAGCAATTACTTTGAGATGAGGGATGAGAGTTCCTTGAAAAACGTTGATGCTCTTGTTCTTTACTTTGTTTATGGCTCTAGGGATGAGTTTCAAGTGGCAAAAGAGTGGAAACAGGCCAGGATATGTCTCTGTTGGACATTTGCTGTCCCAGATGTTCTTTCAAAGCTCTTTGTTTATATATGTCTATGTCTGATTTTCTGCCACAGCAAAAAAAAGTATTCCCAGAGAAAGCAAAAATTCTCATAGTCTCTGGAGGCAAAATCAATGCAGTGCATCAGACTGTGGCTTTGAAGTCCCAGTGCAGGCTGGAGAATGAGCTTGAAGCAGAATTGATACACGGACTGGATGAGAGGTCAAATATCCTTGAATCCTGCTGGCTGCAGCTCTTGCTGATGATGCTGAAGAAGAGTGGCAGGTTCATGGCAGGATGTGGTGGCACTGACTGCAAAGAACCTGAGAAGGCTGTGCAGAGCCCCTGGTAGCTGGAAGAAGCATTGGGGAAAGGAATAAGTCCAAAAGGGAATACCAAAATAGACACAAACGAGACAATAAAGTCTTATATATATAATTATATACAGCATTATACTGAGATAAGTCTCACTGTGATTCACTTTATCTATCTGGTCATTAACATCCCTGGTATGCACAAATTTAGCTGATTTTACTCAGTTTCATATTAGCAATTTAAGGAACCTGGGCAGCTCAGCTTTTTTTTCCCCAGTCCCTTTTCTTTCTCTCCATGATACCCCATGTCTCTTGCACGGGGTAGCCCAGAACTGGACACAGTACTCCAGCTCTGACCTCACCTGTTTTGAAAAAAATAGAAAGGATCACCTTCCCAACCTGCTGGCCATACTTTGCCCAATGCAGCCCAGGATAACATTAACCTTCTTTGCTGCAAGAGCTCATGGCTGACTCAGGCTGTCTTATTGAGGGTTGTACTAAAGGCCCATTTCCCCACTGACTTCCTACTGGCCAGCAGCTAGAGCACATCACCAGCATTGCTGCCCAATTGCTCAGGAGAAGCTTTGCTCCCCAGGAAGTTGCCCAGGTGTTTCTGCAGAGCATGCCCAGCTCTGCCACACTGACAGGCATGGCAGAAAGTGCAGCCTTTGCCAGGATTTGAGCTCAAGGCTGAGTCTGTGCTTCCCAATGGAGCAGTTTGGACCTCCTGGATTGTGAACAAAGGCAGAGTGCTCCACTGTGCACTGCCTGCTCAGCTGCCCCCAGGCATGGCAGAGCAGAACAGCTTCACCTGTTTGTGGCAGCAAGGCTTGTGAAGATCTTCATGTTCTGCACAAGCTAGCTCACAGGTTTTGTGTATGAATTGCACATTAGTCATGCTCCTCCAGTGCTGGTACCTGAGAATGGGATTAGCTGCTGTCCCCATCAAAAGCATGGAGCACTAAAATAGTTCCACATGGCAAAACATAGCCCCGAGTGACAAAGCATGCATTATTTTCCTCTCCCAGAGTGTCTGGAACAAGCCACACTGAATGATGTGTCACATATTAAGAACAACTTTATTTTTATCCTGATGGAATTCCAGGAAGCTAACTCCAGTGCCCTCACACTGACTGAAAATGCATGATATGTCCTAATAGCTACAGGCAGGACAAGGCAAGTATGTAAAAGGGACATTTAATTAGTTGTTCCATAAGGAACCGAAGTGTTGTTACATAAATGGTGTGTTTCTGACAAGCTTGAAGGTATGTAATGATTTATAACACTAGAAGAATTTTGATATATTCAGCCTAGAAAGGCTGTGAAGTTTATGAGACAGATCATTTCTAGTTTCTTTAGTGAGGTTTATTGGAATTTAAACTAAATTCAAGAGAAAACCATGTTGCATGTCATCTTAGCCTTTAAGCAACTTCCTGTAGTTGGAGTAGGACAATATCTCCAAGTTCAAATTGTTTTGGTTGCAACATTCAGTCCTGCAAAAAAAGTGGAAATCAACATTTTAAGATGGTACAGTTGTTCTAATTCATGTTTTTGCTATTGATAATTGCTATTGATTATCATGTGCAGTGCAACACCCACACAAGCTTACTCAGTGACAAGGCCCCAATATACTCAACTTGCTGCAGTTGGATCTTGTTCTGTCTGCATGAGTCAGGCAAAATGTGTTTGTGTTTGAGCAATTTGCACAGTGTATTAAGGTGATTGTGAAGATACTTTGTTCTTCTGACCAACAGCATTTGGCACCCTTTACTGAACTCTGCTGTTGTGTCTCTTCGACTTCCAGCTACATGTGGGTGCTACAAGTCTTTCTTGAAATACAGGATTTCTACTTGTGCCCAGCAGCCTCCTTAGAGAGCAAATCAGATCCTCAAAACATGTGACTGAGGAGAGATTTCTCCCAAACGCACCAGAAGTATCTGATACTCCTGGGGTAGTGAAAGGAACTGAGAGGGAACCAGGAAAAACAGAGTTTGAAAATTAAAATCAACCCAGAGGCCAAAACTTTTTACAAAATTCATAAATAATTTAATCTGGTAGGCTTCTCCAGTCAGATGGGTAAAATATTACACCACACATTTTTTCTTGTCTTCTGGAAAACAGTGAACAGAAACAGTTACTGTTCTTAAACCAGAATCTAACTATGCAAATTTTCATACAGAACTGAACATCTTAGGTATTGTGATACAAAACAAAGTAATTACACCAAAACATTTTAGATATTTAAATGTCAGAACTAGGAGGTACTAAACACAGTTAACAATACAATAATATTTTCTGAGGGAAAAAACCAAAAAGGTGAAAGAAAAAAAATTTAGTTATCATAATAATAAGGCTTAGCTTTTAGCAGCTGTTTTACATCTTCAAACCATTGCTAAATTATTAACTAATTGATACCAGATCCTGCACATGCTAGCTCAGTGCAGATTCATGGGGAGGAAGCCAGCAGAGTGCTATTGTTGGCTGGGTAGGTAGACAAATGCTGCAATGAGAGTGGTAGGAAGTAGTAATGTTACCATATACAGCACAGTGCCAGGCCCTCTGAGCACTGGTCCTAGGAGGAGTAACCTTGCCTTAGAAAGGATATAATTGCTCTTATGGGGTTGCCTTACATGGAAACCATAATGATATCAAGCTTTAATAATTAAATTATGCAGCAAGTCAGAGAAGGACAGATTTATTCTCAACAGAACACAAGAGACTGCTTGCTTTGGTGACCTAATTGCTGCAGCTTTTAGAAAAAAAAAAAAAAAGAAATGATTATGATAGCTGATTAAAAGGAGCCAAGGAGCTTATTCACATTTGCCAAGAGCACACAGCAAATCAAGCTTTATGACTTGAAATGAACTTGGTGCTTTGTCCAGATTAAATTAAGAAAGGCGGTCACTGGAGTGAGGAGTTCAGAAGAGCACTTGAGATTGGAGCTATGAGAAATGAACAACAGAACTGAAATGAGAAAGGTACAAGAGAGACAGAAGCCATTTTCTTTTCCTACCATTTATTTTCTTCAGAGGCTAGTGAGCAGAGAGAGGGGAAACTTATTCAGGAGCAAGAAACCACAACAACCCACCCTATAAAACTGTATTAAAAATGTAGTCATGGAAGTGAGTGGGCAGTGATGGGAAATCTTTGGAGTACATCTAAGCAGTACTCGTGGGACTGCTACTGCACCTGGACACTGTCAGGGGAGCTCATTTTGTTTTCTGCATGAGGAATATGTGCCACAAAACCTAAAACAAAATCAGAAGATTTTGTTACATTACAGAAACATTACAGAGGTTTCTCTATAAAATACCTAAGCTTTTGGAAATTTGTGGTACATTCTGTGTTTATAAAGTAGTAAAAAAATATTATTGATGTAGTCCACAAAGATTCCATCCAACATTGCAGGCTGCTGTGTTCTCACAGCCTCAGCCTTCCTCCCGCTGCACAGGCAGGATACCCTTGTCTGAAATAAGAAGGATTTAGGTATGGAAGTGTTGAATTCCTTTGTCTGAGGTCCACATCTGCACAAGGCACTCCCATTTCCTCAGCTGTCAAGAGAAAAAAATTCCTCTGATCTCTCATACATGGGAGATGAAATGTTACCTAGATGTACTTTCTCCCTGTTTGCTGCCAGTGAGCTTAAGGTGGCTGAAAAACAGACTGCTACATTTTAGTTTCCCAGGGCACGTGACACCAGAAGTGGCACCGCCAAGCTGTTATATGGAGCTGGAGCCTTTTGCATTTAGTAAACGGGGTGAGGAGGAAGCAGGTGAAAGCTCTTCCCTTCTGTGTGATCAGCTCATGGTTTCCCTAAGGATTCATGAGAAGAAATCATGTTACTGGGGTCCTCCATCCCTTAACTGCTCTGCTCACCCAGGTGACACACCACAAGGGTAAAGAAGTCCCCAAAATGGAGCTGCCAAGGGGCAACCAGGTTGGAGACAGAAGGTGTGGGCACGTTATGAGATGCAATTCCAGCTCTTCTGAAATAGTTTACAGTTTCCTGATATGCAAACAAAAGTGTTTCAGATTACCTGCCCAGAACCAGTGGGAGATAGAGGATTTAGCTCAGAGCATGTGTGTCCTGCTTCACCCAACCCACACAAGGGAAGCTAGAAATCTCTTCTATACAATTATGTATATATGCCACCAGCAGGATATTTGCCTACTGCCATTAAACAACTTTGCTATGATTCCTGCCATGTGGAAAATGTCTCAAAATCATATTTAAAGGCATGCAAACACCAGATGGCCAGGTTAAGTCTCCAGTGCAAGAATACCTTTGGAAACATGAGTGTATCAGCTCTTGGCACTTAGAGAGTGGAACAGCACATGAGGCTGCTGGGAGACTCCTCTGCATCATTCTGCTTAATAGGCCATGAATGTTGCTGGAGTGTGCTGCACTAAAGGTTTGCTCTGAAATGGAGTCTTGTCAAACATTTTTCAAGGACCTTTGCTGAACCTGGGCTGAGTTTTTCAAAGGTGTCTATGGGAGTTAGCTGTTTCTCAAAGATGTGTAGTGGAAGTTGTTCTTTGTTCTTTTGAATGTCCCTGTATGGGCAATTTATGGCAGCTGCTTAAAAATGCCATTGAAGCTTCATCAATTAGATGACTTGCTATGTTGAAAAATACATAAAGGAACCATGACAATTTTAATGAGGCTTTTCAATTGGTTTCTATGACTTCTGCTATTTTGTGAAATATGCCCTGTGAATTACAAATTCTTTTATTGAAAGAGGGAATCTTGGCCAGGGCCCCAAGGTTATTACTCACTGTATTCAAAGGGTACTTGGGATCTTTAATTTCCAACTGGAGAGCTGGCAGAAGGACAGTAGGTTTAACATTTCCTCTGAAGGATGACACCTCTAAAAGTGCCACACGCTGCTTATTACTGCAGCACACTGGATGGGAGCCAAAGACCCAGTATGGGACTTGAACCCACAAGTAGTTGGCTGTGAGACAGACATGCTACCCACAGAGTCACAATGACATCTAGTAGCATCTTAATTTAATAAAACACTTTTCTCAATGGCAGTCTCTTGTCTTGAATTTCTACAGTCTGGATCACCAAAAGTTTATTTTTCACTTCAGCATGCATTTAAGGAAAATGTCACTCTGCTTTGTTTTTCTGCATTACTTTTGGCAACTATGAACAATGTATTCTTCAGTAGCTGTGTCCATTTGAAAGTAAACATTTTATCACCAGTTCGTCTAAGATCTTTTAGAAGTTATGGCAAGAAAAATAATCTAACTTGGTTTAAAAATAAGCTGGTGAAAAATCTAATTTGATAGAAGATCCTGGGAGCCATAAATAATCATACCTTTTTTCAGATGTTTTCAAAGGTGTGAAGACTGAAGGCATGACTGGTTAATGAAGCCTCCTTTTCTGAAGCACAAGTTTTTCAACACAGGCATCTATCACTTATATCTGGAAGTGAAAAGTTTCCCCAGACATCTTTGTGGCGACTTGGTAAGAGCACGGTGTCAAAACTTGCCATTGGAGCTGGAAAATCCACAGCATGGAGTGAGTCAGGAGGCAGTGGGGTGCTGGGGGAGGAGGAGGGATCTGAGTAGGGAGTGAGAATGCATGTAATGGAAGACAAAGGCTGACAACAGTGGAAACACTTGGGGCAGAGCTTTCTCACTCTGGCACAAAGACCCAGCACTTGTGCCAGTGATGGAACCAAGGCTCTTTTTGTGCTTTATTTCTTGGCTCTTGGTCTACAAAAGGTTGGGCACTGATTGCCCAAGCACAGATCCAGCTTTGCAGGTGCCTGGGAACGGAGCTGAGAGAACACTGCCTCAAGCCCTCCCAGGCTGACTGCTCCTCTCGCTTAAATGAGCTTCCCAGTATTTGAGTGTTTGCATAATCCAGGATTAAACTGTGAGAGCTTTACAATGTGTTTGCCCTCCAGATCTGAAAGTTTATTTTTGACCATAGCTAATAAATAGTTAATACTCACATTTGATTAAAAGAAACCTTTACTAAGAAAAAAACAAACCCAAAGCAAAACTCATAAACTCCGTAAATATCAGAGAGATTTTTAAAAAATAAATATATATAAATAAAACATTAGTGCACTCAAGGGAAAATAATGCCATTTTGATCTCAGCTAGAAAATATATTTGTCAGCATTTAATGAAAAATATAAGCTGTTCTGTCAGGTAACTAACAGAATTTTTAAGATTGGTGAGGATGATGCTACTTCAAAAGCACTGCCAGTAATTTATCTGTTCATTTGAATGCATCAGTTAGAACACAAGTTGTTCCTTACTGCAAAGTGAAGCTGGTGGGATTTTTAGCTAGAAGAGTTTCTCCACGGGGCTCTCAGGCCCTGCTCAGAAACCAGTTCTCCAGTAACCTTCCAGTGGCAACACAGACCCCCAGCATTCGGGGCAGCTCCATGGCCTTTGAAACTCTAGGCATGCATGGAGATCTTCCCTGTAGCTACAGCTGGGATTTTGGGTCATTTTCCCTAATGTAAGCATAAAAAATGCCTACATTAATCATAGGTGCCTTTCAAAGCACCTCAAGAGGGAGGCTTCTATAATTCGTGAATCCCCAAAGATCTGAGGCATCCCAGACACCAAAGCCAAGTCCAATGTGTGGTTGTCTGATGGTGGCTGTTTTAGTCCTGTACTGTAAATATGTCATGAGGTCAATGGCACTGATTTTGATGGTTAACTTTTGGATATTTGAAGTTAGATGATCTACCCTATGGTGACCATGAAGTATTGGAACGATGCACATTCCCTTAGCAAACTACATTCCTGTGCAGAGCAACCTAACCTTTAAAATCACAGTTTATATTTATCTTTTCTTGGCTTATTCTTGGCATTAGAAACTGTTACAACAATGTCATCAAGGGCAAAATGTCTGCAAAGACAAAAAACACAATAGGAAATATTTTTAGAGGTGAAAACCATTGGTGGTGTTCTTGCCTCAGGGATGACTTATGTTTGAAATCTGCTCTCCAGTACTGATGGGACCATTAATTTCTGCAAATAATTTATAATTGGTTTTGGAAGTTAAATCCCTTCATTGTTCCCATAACAGTTTTGAGCACTCATCACAGCTTTGCATATGCTCAGCCACAGAGTGGGGTCCTCGTCCTAAATGTGATCTTTATGTGTATCCCAAACAAATAATTAAAAAGTATATTTAATTATAATTAAAAAGTATATTTGCCATCAATATTCATTATTGAGAAGTAACTCAGAGGTTCACATAACTGTTACAAGCAGAAGAAAAAAAAAATTAAAGTAATCAGGGACAACTGTTCAACAAACATTTACCTATGTGTCTATTAATTAGTTAAACAGCAATTCTCACAGTTTTAATATGGAAGCTATTGAATGACAGTGTGTTTATTTTAATTCCATTTTGAGGGATGTGTGATAATACCAGTCCTCAGAAGCTCCATTCATTTGATATGATTCTGAAATCCTAGCTTGGCATTGGATTTCATCTCTAATTTGGAAAAATCAGAACAGCAAAGAGGAAAGGACTGAAAGCAGGAGTAGCATCTCAAGAATTCTAAATTATAGAATCAAAGTAAAAGGAGTCCTACAATTTTTTTTTTTTTTTTGTCTAAAAGTTTATATGCTATATTTAGACTATGAAGGTAAACGGAATGATTTTGGGCACTTCAAAGAAAAACAGAAAGTAATGAACCAGAAGGGAATATTAAAAAAGGACAAGCTCCTCTACACCATTATGCAGGTAAGGGGTATTTCCTCATTGTCACTGGCATTTGCATCCACAGAGTTAAATGGCTTTGAGAGCCTGCTCCACAGTTCCACTGCAAGCCATAGAAAAAGGAAACACTTCTTACAAATAAATCAGTGTCACAAAAAGTGCAAAAATGACTGCATTTTAGCCTGAAGTGAAAAGATTCTTGTTAATGCACTAAGTATGAAATCTGTTAAATTCAGAATTTTTCACTTCAACAGCTCTCAGTACATATGAAGTTTTCTTCTGTCTCTTTAGAGAGACAAAATGGCCATGGGCCTAAATTGTTAACTCAGTAATTTTCATTACCATTCCTTTAACATGGTGTTCAGGTTTGTAGATTATATAACTATTTTCATTGGAAGGCACTTTTTAACATCTGGGAGTCATTTGAAAGAATGTAATCAACTTTGTCTTTTTTTTTTTTTTTTTCTTGGAGAATATCTTCTGTTAATATTTAACCCATAACTGATTGCATGATTTACCAGTTTAACCCTGACCAACTTCTAAAATTTATCATCCTTGGTTGTTACTACACAAATCTATCACAGTAACAGAACTTTTACCCAGTTATTTCTGTGTACAATGCTGTTCTTGTCTGTGACAGGCTGCTCCATTCATGCTGCTCTGCTGCCTTAGCAGGGCTGACACTGAGAACAGGAATTTCCTAAATGGGGTGGGAAGTCTTCAGGATGAAGCTTATTTTTTGATTTTAAAAATCCTTTCTTTTTCAACAGTGGGTCAAATCCTGACATCTATTCCTATTTTCTGCATAGTTTTATGTTTTCAGTCTTTAATAAATGGTATTATGTAGTATAGTGTGACTCAGAAAACCCTTAGAAGTTGATCAGATAATATAGGAAAAATGCAAAGATGGTTATAAATATGCACCAATATTCCTGGGCTAAGATCCTAGGATTTTGTGGTCCCTCATAGCTTCCCAAATTTTGTCCAAGCAAATTTCAGTTATTTTTCAAGACTCTAGTGGGCCAAATTAGAGTCAGCTTTGTCTTACCCTTACTTTCCATTCACCCCTTCCCCCTTTGAGTGAAGTAAGAGGTCAAAAAGGGGCTGGGGAAAAAGGCCAAAAAGAACAATATAGCAATAGAAAGGGCAATATACGTCTTTTAAATAAGGTCCAGGAAAGGTCATACAGTAAAGAAGTGAGAAAAAAAACCCCACAACAAAATAAAAGGGCAGGTGCAAGCAAGAGAGCTATTAAATCAGAGATGAAATCAAATTGGGGAATAAATCAAACTATAGAGTCTAGACAGAAGAAAAGGTTGCAGGCCCTAAAAGTGCTGGGAGAGAGAATATATCAATGAAGACAAGACAAATTAGGATTTGCACACTTGTAGTGAAAGAGTGCCCAGCACAGTGCATCTTCTAGGGGAGTGAGGTGCATGGGGGAATTCATCTTGTGTATACCGTGAGTGTGCAGAAACAAGAGCAAAATCAGTTTGTTGCTTGATTCAGAAGGACCAGCTCTGATTGCTTAAATATTGAATCTCATCATGATGGAGGAGAGCAGCAGCCTCCACCCAGTCAGGGAGCCAGTATTGATAACGTTTGTGTCCAAGCAGAGACAAGGGGGAAGCTGAGAGAGTTCCCCAGACACAAATCATGCCCTAGTTATGTAGAAATTGAGTCTCCCTTCCTGCCATGCTAACACCACAGGCAATCAGGGGAATGCTTTTATTTGGTTTTACCCTGAACTTTGGAAAAGAAAAGTTTCTGCACATTCTGGAGAGCTCTCATTCGGCTGAAGGTAAGAGCTGTGATGGCTGCAAGCAAGGAAGATGGGTGGTTTTTTGTTGTCTGATCCGCAGAGCAGTTACACTGTAACCATGCATATTATTGCCCCTGTAATTGCATCCATCATACCTCCTGTGAAAACAAACAAATGGGCTCCCATGCTCACTTAAAACTAGATAAACAACTGTTCTTTGGCAATGTGACAGATACTTATTGCCTGCGAGTAGCCCATAACAGATAGGAAGGACAAGGATTAGACTGGATTTGTAAACCATAAATTGTAGAAATCCCCTTGGGACTCTCCAAGCCAGACTCTTCTCTTAACTTTCCTTGAGTTATGCCCATGGATAAATCTGCCCTTCTGTCGAAACTCAGTGAAATTTTGTGCTGTCTCCTTTAACTGTGTCAGTCATTTATGTGTCATAAAGGCTAGAGCTTCAGCAAATCTAAATTGGTTTGGCAATTTTTTCTCCCAATGAAGGATGAGATGCTGCATTTTCTGTAGCTCTGTATAAAAATGCACCAGATTAAATTCATTAGAAATCAGAGGAAATGCTGCAGAAGCATGATTTTATTCATATTGGTTCTGAAAGAGCTGAAAACAAAATTGTTGCTTCTAAAATATGTTTATTGATACACAAAAAGAAATCAAACTTTTGCTTGTTTTTGTTTTTTGCCTGAAACTACAAAGTAATTAACCAAATTAATTAACCAAAGTAACTAATGAAACTACAAAGTAATTAACCAAAACTAACCAAAACAAAACAAAAAACCCACAGGAAAACAAAACCAAAAAATCCAGAGGATTAGTTAACATTCTGAACACTAAATTATTGCATGGGTACACAAATTCAACCTTGGACCAGATGTGACATGACTCATGTAATTTACTTGGAGCATGTGGATAGTGGGAAGCCAGCAAGCTGAATGAGGAAGTCCACACAGAAGTTGAAAGCAATTTAGGTCACAGAGACATCGCAGGCAGGTCTGACCTGAAAAAGAAAAAAAATGAAAAAAAAAAAAAGATGAACACTCCCTCAGCTCTTTGCTGCTCTTCATCTGCCAGACAAAATGTTTGAGTGCACCTCTAAATTCAATCCAAAGTCATTCAGGGTTGAAACTATCACAGGTTCACCTGAGCTTTGCAGCCGGCACAACCTTGCAGCAAGCAGCCCAAAGTATTAAAGACACTTTTTATACTTGGAAACTGGGTTATTATTTGGATAATAGCTAAAGGAACAAAGTTATTATGGAGGAAGTCTAGAAGGAAATACAATAAACTGAGAGTTTGCAAGTGAACTTTCTCCTGCACTGTGTCCTGGCAAGACAGGGAAATTTTGACAGGGTTGCTCTGAATATCAGTAACTCAGGGCTGTTCTGGGTTGTGACAAAATTTACAGTTTGTTTTGGTTACTCCACCAAAATTGTTTCTTTCTGTGATCTCTGTTGACCCTGTGTTCCCCACACTCCTCAGAGGTCTATCTCAGTGCTCCAGGCTCTCTTGTTCTCTGCTGAGTTCCTCATGCTCACCTTGCATCCAGAAAAATCCCCTTTCCTGTATGCCACTATGCTCTGTTGTTTCCTCAGAGGGCAGGGCCTTACTCTACTGCAAAGTCTCTTCCAACCCAGAGCAAAAGAAGCAAGGAGGCTTCTGTTGTACTCCCCTCTGAAAAAAACCCCCAAACCTGGCATGCATTAACACATGGTTCCCATGGAGAACAGAAGTCTTCACAGTAAGCTCATGTCCTCAAGGGGGGGTTAATAAGTTCATCCCACCAGCCATGGTCTACTGGTAGTCTGATTCAGCCATAAGCATCCATTAGCTGATGCTTAATACTTGCTGCCTTTTGGGGGTCCAACTCCTATGTGCACACCCAGGTCTTTGGGGAGGCTCCAGCCCCTCCCCACATGTGGCCTCCCAACTTTTATCTTCCAGTTTAGAGTTAGGTTTGGAAACTCTTGGGTTTGTGCACACTAAATCAGCTCTGGAAAAGATGACATTTTTCCTGAAGGTGAGACAACCCATCTGATCTGCATTTAAATGTGTTAAACAGACTTCACATCCTATTTTCCTTGGGCAGGATGATTATTTCTGACCACCAGCTGGGAGCCATTGGGAGCTGCCGCATCTGCACGGCTGCCTCCAGAAGTATATCTCTGTTGCTTTGGCCAATCTGTGTCTAATTTTCCCCCATGTCTCCCTGTAAACAAGCATTGCTTTGATTAATCTGTACATAATTTTCCTGTATGTCTCCCTGTAAACAAGCATTGCTTTGATTAATCTGTACATAATTTTCCTGTATGTCTCCCTGTAAACAAGCATTGNATTTAAATGTGTTAAACAGACTTCACATCCTATTTTCCTTGGGCAGGATGATTATTTCTGACCACCAGCTGGGAGCCATTGGGAGCTGCCGCATCTGCACGGCTGCCTCCAGAAGTATATCTCTGTTGCTTTGGCCAATCTGTGTCTAATTTTCCCCCATGTCTCCCTGTAAACAAGCATTGCTTTGATTAATCTGTACATAATTTTCCTGTATGTCTCCCTGTAAACAAGCATTGCATTTCAGTTCAACAACAGCCTTAGCAGTGATGAGCATAAAATATAGCAGAGTGAAACAGAACAGCAGGGTGGCAGGAGCAGAAAAAAGCTACCTGGAAAATCTGAGATGTAGTCTGACCACTGGTTCACGTTTCCTGACTTTAAAACAGGACAGACAGGAATATGAACAGGCATATGCATCCAATGGAACTAGAGGAGGCAGAGTCACACTAATAAAATTAAGGCAGAAATGGAAGAAATGGTAAAGATGTCACATGGATAGGGCACCGTGAGAGCACTAAAAGAAACAAAGGACTGGAAAGGATGTTGTTTCTCTCAGATGCAGTGATTGCAACCTAGAGCAGATTTAGTGACAAATGACCAGAAGCAACAGCATCTTTCCCCTTTTTTCTACATGTTGTGGCCTGTGTGATAATAGTTTATTCTTCCAAGTCACAGCAGCTTAGGCTTACATCTGTTCCTGTTCCAGGAAGGCGAAACATAAATGAATAATGAAGCTTTCCAGAAGCAGGGTGTCAGTGCAGATCTAGTTCTGAAAAGGATCCAGCTTCTTGGGGAAGTTACCTAACAATTCACTTAGGTTTGAATCCTTGATATTTCATAGTTTTGAGCTGATAGTTTAACAACAAATAGTTGTTTCTCCATGTGGAAATATTGGTGGGTACAGATAATTTCACACAAATGGGCTACTCTCCTTTGTTTGTCTTTTCTTTCCTGTGAAACACTTCACACTGTTCTTTGGGAAAATCTCAGCTGTATGCTGTATTTGAATAGAAGGAAGGAATGTTGTGACAGCTAGCAGGGGCAGAGCAAGGTGCCTGGTGTTGTTGTTTCACTGCATGTTCCTCCTTTTGATTCTTCTGCAATATTCTGTACAAAGACAGCTGCTTCAGATTGAATAGTGCATCTTGAGCATATTAAATGTATCCTGCATATTCAACACTGAAAATAAATGTCATATTTTCATATTATTATGCATTGTTCAATAAATTTGGCCTATTGTATAATTTTTCTAGCATGGTTTGTCTTTCACACCATTTAGCAATTTATTTGGCTCCTTTCTTTCCAATATTAAGATATTACAATTATCCCAGTTTTGTTCAAATAGAAAGAAGTCTTCTTGCAAAGTCCCCAGGTGAACTCTGAAATAAATGGAGTATAGTTGTTGTTGTCTGATATTTACTTGGATCTGAAACTTCATATAATTCACACCATCACAGACTGTATTTTACAATCAGGAGGCTGAATCCATGACTGGCACAACTCCACTGAACTCACTGGAGTTGAACTGCTTTATAGAATTGCCTTGTGAACCTATGTATTGTAAGTGGATGTGCTGCAGACCTTGGAGTGGAAATATCAATGCCTTTCAATATTGCACAAATCTAACTGTAACTCCAAAGTCCTTTAATTCCTCTAGGGGCATTATGTTAGTTTTATTAATGAGTGGGGAGGGTCTTTTCTCTGATATGCTTCATTAGCCTATGTTGGTAGAGAGGTTGTACTTTGAGTCTTTTTCAATTGTAAAATTGGAAGTATCTCTATGATGTAATAACTTTATGAGGGTATTTGAAACTGGAACTGTACTGCTGGGGATGAGATCACATCATAGGCATGACCAGTGTGGTTATTTTACTGCTCAAAATACTTAGGGGAAATCACTTCTGAAAATTACCTTGTTATTTTAAATGTGGTTCTGTGCTGCATATCCCACCCACCTCTAAGTCTGGCCTTCAGCTTCTTGGACTGTCCTCCTTTCCCTCCACTCAGCCAACTTTAGCTTTAGCTGACACTTCTTTTTTGAATTGCTAGCTCCTAAATGAAAACTGTTGCCCCATGGAACACTGTTTGCAAGTATGTTCATCAGTCCACCCACCAAGGCCCCTTATTTCAGGTCTGAACTTGAACTGATGCTTATCTGTCATCACCATCTCCCACTCCTGCCTACTTCAGCCATGCCTGTACCAGGGAATTGTGCATCCATAGTTGCTGATATTGTTTAACTGCAAGGTGCTTTTGCCACACCAGCCCCCATGCGTGCAAGTGGAGATTTGGATAACAGCGTAGGACAGTCATGGCTTCCAGTGGGAAGAAGGGTCCAACATCTTCAAGGAGGAAGGAATTCTGCCTTGTCCACACAAACTGCCACGTGCCCCTTGCTATTCTGAGCTGTCTGACATATTAGCAGTGATGTAGCTGATTTTTAAATTCCAGAGAGTTTGATTACAATTTTCCTGTTCTGACTGGGAAATGATGACCTGGACAGGGACTACCCTGTAAGTAACCACCAGATGTGCTGAGATAAGAACCAGGATCTCATTTCAGTTGTAGACTGCACCTGCTGATGAAGGACTGCCTTTTTCCTTGCCTTCAGTATAATGTTAATCAAATGAGTACCAATAAAAACATGGTAACAAATAATCCTACTTTTAAGTCTTAATTAAAATTACATTTCACCTTTGGGAGAAAGGTTATACCTTGATGTTGTTTATTCTGGCTTTTTCACACGCACTTACTGTGTATTAAACTATTACTCCAGGTGATGACTATCCAGGAGTTGGTCGATTTCAGAAAACAAATTTTTCATTAGGAGGAAGAAATCACAGCACAGTTTATAAATATATTCTGGAAATTTATTGCTGGCAGTAGCTAAAGCCAAATCATAAACTGAGCTGTAAATGTTCTGTTAAATGAGCCAGTTTTTCAGAAAAATCCTTGCATTGTTTATCTCTGTGTTATCTTCCAGCTACCTGGATTTCGTTGGATGTATCCTAGGAAGCACACACAAAAGATATACCAAAATAACAAGGTGAGTATTTAAAGTTACGCAGCTTTCAGATGTCTTGAATATACAGCTACAAACTTTGATTAATACCAACACAGGTAGCAGCACCCATTCTGCAAACAAGCAAGAAACCTCATATTATCACACAGGAACATGTGTCCATACCCCACTAACTCCTCCACCTGTACAGATTCCAAGAGGGCTACTCCATATGGAAGACTAGCAAATGATAACAGTACCTATTCAGTTACTGATCCTTTAAAAAATACCCTTATCCTCGTGTAAGACATTTATTTGCTCATGTGGACTAGCAGCAAGTCTTTGTATGTATGTTTCCTGGCTGGTCTGCTGCCATCCAAAGCAAGCCTTACTCATTTATTCAACAATCTGTGCAAATTTAACATCATTCGGTTAATGATTTTCCTGCCAAATTCAGAGAGACACTGTATTTAACTACAAACCTCATTTTAATATCCTATTTAAAAGTCTAATCGAACCATCACTATTTTGCCTTTGATTTGTTGTGTCTTTGTGTGTTGTCTTGGAGATTTTGATCTTACGTCCTTCCAGCTTTATTGATATTTATAACACGGACAGCATGTTTCCAGTGGCATAAAAGGGTGGAGAAGTGCTCTCTGATGGATATATTTCAGGTTAAAAAAGGTCTAAGGAGGACACTTCACTTCTATAAGATGGAGATGCTCTATTAATGAAAACGTTAAAAAAAAAAACAAGCAGCTAAAACTGGAGTACATGTTGTGGCAATCATGTTCATGGAATTAGCCATGGAACTTCAGGTTCAAAAAAATGAATACAAACCCCAAAGCTAGCTCTTTGAAGATTTGAGGAAAAATAAATATGTTAACATCTGCAAATAATTCCTTCTAGGAGGAAGAAAAATACATAGATTATTAATAAAAAAAAAAAAGTTGAGTCAACATACATTTTCAATAAGGCAGTTTGACTGTAAAATATTGAAATGTCTCTTGTAAAACAGGTCTAGCCTTTAGTGGGTACTGGTATGCAGTACTTGTTGGCAAACTACTGCTGTAAAAGGACTGCAGGATCTAGTGCAGCACTTCCTAGATTCTGAAATCTAAAGCATAATCACCTCACATGCCCTCACATAATACCCTCACATAAATGGGTGCTATGCCTCATTTATAAACAAGATGCTTCTGATACTATAACACCCCCCAAGTTTTGTACAATCTAATAAGAAAAGTTACAGACAAGTACAGCAAACAGTGATTTCTACCAGTTTCATTACTTTCCAGTCTTGTAGCAGTAGTCACGGGAGAAAAACCAGGAAGATGTAAGCAGATTACTTCAGGAGGGTTGTATTCTCTATAATTTATTACTGGGATGGCCCAACAGCCACGTTTATCTCTGTAACAGGAGCAAGGCATCCATTTTCTCAAGCACAGATTGAATAATGTTACTGCCATATTTTATTTCCAAATTAGAGGAAATGTCACTCAATGTTCATATTTAAAATGAGAAGGAAGAAAAGTGTTCCCTTCATTCCGTTTAAAGAGAAAAAAAAGAAGTTAAATCTGTTAAATATCCACTGACATTTGTATGAACTTAAAGCAAAGCATGCAGCACATCTTGGAGTAGCACAGTCCACATATTGTATCAGGTCATCAATTTTTAGACTGAAATATTTCCATTTTCTGTGTGGTAAACAATTTCATTGGTTGGTTTATTATGCAGAAGGCCCAGGGAAATCTTCTGAAGCCAGGATGCAAAGATGACCTGTGTGCACCCTATAGACCTATGGAAACATCTCACAATAAGCACAAAGGTAGAGCGAGATAAACTGTATCTATATGTACATACCTGCAAATACAGAGGACTCAGCTTCCTATGAGAAGCTCAGAAATCATTTAGCCATCTGCTCTGCAGATCACTCAGTCCAAATATAAATAATTTGGACAGCACATAAAGGAGATTTCTTTTGTTTTCTCTCCCACACATATTCAAAACAATCTTGAATTTGAGATCTTTCATTCAAAATTACAGTCCAGCCTACAGTCCCTACTGGGAATTTACATAAAAGGAATTAAAGGGTTGGTATCTGCATGCACTTCTGAGCAGCTGGTCTATATTTGATGGATATCTCTGTTCCTGCCTCCATTATAGAAAGGGACAGTACAGAATGAGCTAACTGGCAGATATCTCTGAGGATCCTCCTTTGAAATCAGCAGGAATTTTGGCAGAGTTTCCTTTCTTCTCTGCCTGCATGGATAAGATCCTGCCATGCTTGAACCTGCTGTGCTTGTGGCTGCTGTTGCCAGTGCTGGAATCTGCTGGGCGGTTTTGTAGGCGCTCAGGAGCATCCCAGGGAAACCAGGTTTCTCAGCCTGTGGTTGTTGTCCTGGCAGTAATGCAAGCTCCAGGTTCTTCAGAGCATTTGAGCTCTGTTTGGTTTTTTAGGAAAACATACTTGATTAAGTTCTTGAAATCTTAACACTTCACTTTCAAATTTTTTTCCCCACCAGCTGTTGTCCGATTCTGCAAAGTCCTGAGCACTGTCAGCTGTCACAGGGCTTTAGCTGGACAATTGCATCTTTGCAGTGCTCCTGCCATGTTCCACCACTGGAGCTTGAAGCTGAACAGTTTCGTCCAGATAGACTTATCCTTCCACAGTGAGGAAATAAAATATTCACAGTAGATTATGTTAGCTGTCTGTCTGAGCTGCCTTCACACATCCAAATAGCTGCCCTATTTTTCAAACAAGCCAGCAGCCTTTCTGAGTTTCATTACCTGTATCAATTTTAACATTATTTAAATAAAAAGGGAGAGCTTTAAAATGTGAGAGAACAAGCCTAGATATTTTCCCATGGGGCACCTCTGAGCACAATAGTATCTTCGCTCCAACATTTTTTCTGTGTCTCTTTCAAGCTAACCACATCCAGACTGTGGACATGCCAGGAAATGCCATTCTGGGACTAATTTACTGGTACTGAAAATGTTATTTCCAGAACTGTCACTTTCCAAGGGAATTTGAGTATCCACAAGTATTTCAGCTGTAAGGATCCATTTTCTGACATTTGGGATCCATCTGCACTTCAGTCCAGCTGGAACCAAACGGGCCCCATCCATCTGTAATCTCCCTGAAACTGTCCAGGACTGTCAAGGAAATTGCACTATGACCACACTGGAACCAGTGTTGGTGTTGGCTGGTACAGTTCAATGCTTTGTGTGGAATGAGATTTAAATGAGATCATTTCACTACCCTTTTGGTAAATTCTATTGGGAAACAGCTGGAGGCAATGATTTCATTGCCTTATTATTAGCTGTGTTATAGGACACAATAGAAGCAGAAAAGAATAGGGGCTGTGTCAGAATTTTATGTAAAGTTGTTCTCTCCTGCCCAGGCATCAGCACTGGGTCAACAAAATACTGATCAGATCTGAATCCCAAGAGCTGGCTAAAAATGGAAGGACACATCAAATAGGGCTCCACAGAGGCTGGGTTTAGCTTGTTTTTTTCATTAACAGATGATGGAATAGAGATTATACAGATGATAGAAACCCAAAAAGGACTTACTGCAGGGCAGCCCTTGAAGACAAAACAATCTTGGCAAGCTGGAGCCAGACTGGAGGGAAGTACTAGGTAGCACACCTAGGCAGAGCTAATCATCTCCACAAACACATCACCTACACCAGGCAGCTCAGAAGAGCAGGAGAATACAGTGAATCAGCATGAATTTAAATCAATAATCTCAATCTGTTGCCCCATGTTCTTCTTCTTTGCAGGGATCTACAAGCAAGCACAGCTGGAAAGACAGTTTTTGATTTTCTGCTGCACACAACAGTTTGGAATCAGCAACAGGTTTGCCAGTTTGGGGCATTTTGAGAAGGATGGTGAGCAAAGGGAGATAGTCCAGAATAAAAGAACAGAGAATGAACAGAGATTCATGAAAAGAATCCAGCTAGAAAATCCAGCTGGTTGGATTGACTGAATGAACAGGTGATACCTAGTGTGGACAAGGGATAATGGAGAGGAAAACACAGTAATGTCACCTCAGCATGTCACCTCATGTGAAATGCTAGTGCTGGGAGAAGTTGACATAGTCTTGTATTTGGGACATGAAGAAACAGGTTGAATTATTACATTGATAAATGGAACTGGACATTTGGAAAATCACTCAGATTGTACAGATAGGAAAGAAAAAGGCAGTGTGCAGAGGCAGTAAAACTTATACCAGTACAGATCTGTAAGAATTAGAAGAATGAAGAATGACAGCTATATCTTTTATATGGCTTTCAGATAGGACACATTTAGAACCGATCTTGCTTTGGTAATTTCCAACTTTCTGATCCTTCCAAGCTGGAGTAAAATGGCCATGGTCTCAACAACATTCCTGAACAGCAGCTTTCCTTCACTGAAACTGCAACCCACCAATGCTCCTCAAGTCCAGCCTGGAAACAGTTGAAAAGAAACAGAATATTTAAAATTAATTAAAATTTGATAAAGAGATTGATCTTCCAAGAAGAAAGAAACTGTGATTTGTGGGAACTGCTGCTGTTATTTATTTAGGAGTTATGAGATAGCCTCTGTTGTTGCAGAGATAGGAGAGAAAAGTGGCATCTTCCTGTCTTACATCTTCTGTTTCTCTACTTAACCAAGATCTATCTAATTTGTTGATTTTTTGAGCCTATAAAAATAATGAGATTGGCTAGACACTTTACAGAGATGACTTTCTGTAAGAGAAGTATCTTATCTGCTCAGCCAAAACTCTCCTTTGCAATACAAAACCAGTAGTGGATTAGTGGTTATCTTGGTCTCAGTTGTATTTGGGAGGGGTCAGATTAGCATCTTCTAGGATGTGTTCTAGCTGTGAAGGTTATTCAAAGTGCATCCTGTAAGGGAAACAAATTACCTACCAATTGAAGTTAAATAACACAGTCAAACAAAAAAACCAAAAAAAACCCCCCCAAAAAACCAAAACCAAAACAAAACAAAAAAAAAAAAAAACCAACCAACCAACCAAAAAAACCAAAAGAAAAAAACAACAAACCAAAAAAAAAATCACAGCAGTCTTCAAATAGCTTCCTTAGGGTAGAAAGAAAAGGCCACATAAACTTGCCTTTCTGCATGGTCCTGAAAGTTAACAGTTCTCCTTGGTCAGGTGATCTGATAAGTCAGGTATACTGGAGCTACATTGCCATGAAGGCATTTGGACCTGGTGACAGTACAAGCTGGTTTGAAGTACACAGGGGACACTAGCGACACTAGTCTCCTTTAGATTTGAAAGAAAAATTTCTGTTGCCATGCAGAGACTTTTCGTCAGATTCTTGTTTGGAAAATAATTAAGTAACAAATTTTACCTTACCCTGAAAGAGCAAGTGCCTGAGGATCCTCCTCCCAAAAGAGGAAAATAATCCTAAACAAGTGATTCATGTCCCTTGTTAAACCGTAGGGGTAATGAATGACAGTCGGGGCCTTACAAATGGGATCTGTAAGAGGAAATTATTCCTGTAATCCACTGATGCTTCTCCTTTGGAGGATTGCTGATTTGCTTAGATTTGTCATTTGCATATTTCCAGCCCCTCAATGCTTCTGTGAATTGTGTTTCTGCCTCCTCTTTGCCAACAGCTGGCCATCCACCTCCCTCTAAGCTCTCTGAAAAAATTTGCCCTCCCACAAGTACTCTGTTTTGTTTTTTGGATAGACAGTGATAAGTGTTGAGTGTAAAAGACTCTTTGATAATTTAATTCACTTTGCTGAATTATGATTCTGCATGCACCATTAGTTCAATCACAAACCAGCTACAATAAGAATTAGGTCTGTTTTGCAACATGAAGCAGACAAGGCTGTTCACTGGAGCAGTCAAGGGTGTTTAATGTTACATTTGTTGTTGACTTTGAAAACAAATACATGTGCACTGACGTACAGAATCTGCAAGTCCCGTGCAGATCTAACAGCAGAGGCATCTCAGGGATCCCGGGCTTCTGTTCAGAGATGGATGTGACAGAGAGGCAGCAATGCTGAGTGAGAGTCTCACATAGTTGTGTCAGTGGTACCAAGCAGTAGCTGCAGGGAAAGTGTCTGTAACTTTTTAGGAAATCAGAGGACTCAAAACTGAAAACTAGGAGCTTCCATCATGAAGAGGGGTTGTCTGAGGAGCAGTGGATTTATAAACAAGAGCACTTTAGGAGGTGTGACACTCATCTCCACGCAGGCTTGAAAGTTTGAAAGAGGAAACTACATGTCACTAGGTTACATTTAGTATTGAATTCTGATCAGCTTTCCCTGCTAATAACATTGACTTTGACCTTAGCAGGGCAATTTGTGACAGAGAGGTAATCTCAACTTCTCTCTCATCACTTCTTCCTCATCACTCTTTCACCGCACAATTTAACACTCACTCATGAGAGGTTGGCTGGGAAACCAGAACCAAACACCACCTAACTGTGGCTGAGTGCCAGCCTACAGCTACAGTCCAAAGCATATATTGCTTAAGAACCTCTCCAGTATTTATTTTGGAGAGCGTCATCACTTTCAAAATTAAGTAGTAAAGTATTTAGCATACCCTCTTCTACTTTCCTCTTGGAGCCAGAATTTTTACAGGAAGTCCCCAGCCAGAAAAGTGTTTTTGGCAGGGAAATTGCTTTTAACCCGTGGCATGTTGTTCACTTATGCTATAAAGGTCTAGGCTGGTCAAGGGGAGAAGCCAACAGCTCTATCCTTGAACAGCACTGTGTGACGTGGAGACGGGTGAGAATTCAGTGATGACAGCTCAGAGTTGTCTCAGCACTCTCCTTATCACAGAAATGGTGCAAAGCCATCTTGACATGTAGGAAAAGTTGCCCCACTTGGTAATGTATGACAGCACTACAAAATGAAAATGTTTGCCATTTACATATGACTGGGGACAGTAAAAGGATTTTACAGTAGTAAATTTTACGTCTTTTTTGTTTTGCCAATCAATAAAGCAGACAGAGCAAATTGTTTTTTGGATGTACATATTGAGAAGCAGGAATTTAATTTATTGCTTGACATACCTTTCCTTAAATTAAATAAGAAAATATCTCACTCCCTTAAAGTCTAACGAGCTGGTAGATCCTTGTGATTTTCTACTTTTCCTGCGCAACAGCTCATAGACTTGAGCTGCTTCATCCAGCACATTTGAAATACGCCATGTCTAAGGACATGCTCCAAAATCTATTGACATCCATACAAGATAGTCAGATTAGGTCCCAACTATTAAATAAATTTTAATTGAACATATTGTTCAAGATAGTAATCTGTTTCCTGTCAGAGGCTGTTGTAGCTTTCAGATCTCCTGTTGTTATTTTCTAATATTTACATTACAGTGGCAGCTCAAGGTCCCACCAGATGAGTGCTGCCTTGTGCTACCCTCTGCCCAGGTCTGCTCACCAGCAGGGCAGGCCCTGCCCCAAAGAGTTTATTCCAATGCCATTAACACAGAAGTTTCTTATTGACATGTTTTTCTATCATAAGGTTCTGTTACACTAAGGCAGCAATAAACCTATGATCCCCATACTATTTATGGATTGGTTCATTACATTTCTTTTAAAATGCACTATAAATGTCTAAACTGCTATAAATACATCAGCATTGCTGCTTATCTTGCTTGTTAAACTGGCAGCTTTGTAACCTCAAGACACTGCAGCTGTGTAATCTTTCACATCTATCTGGCAGAAGAACCATGATTTTTTTCTCTCCCTGTTTCCATGTATGAAAAAGGTGCTTTGATACACTGATTGTAAACAAACTACAACTGCTACTGATTGCAAATATATTGCCTTTTCCATAGAAATTCTGGGCTATGAGGCAGTAGGGGAATTTCTATAGCTGTTCGGTATTGTGATAGTCAATCTAAACTAGTTGTGTAACAAAAAAAAAAAACAAAACAAAACAAAACACAAAAAACCCCAAACAAACCAAAAAAACCCAAAAAAAACCCAAAAAAACCCCTAAAACCAAAACAAAAAACAACAACCAAAAAACCCAAAACAAAACAAAACAAACAAACAAACAAAAAAGCTGTTTTCAGCCAGGAATCAAAATCTCAGTCATGCTGAAACTCCATTGGCAAATCTTTGACAATGAGATGCTTCTTAAACATTCAGAGATTTTTAAACACTGGTGTTTCCAACGACAAAAAGTCTAATCTACATATCCTCTGATAATGCTGCATTTGTTATATCTAGGAAGAGAGAGAAGATAGTGAACAGCATACTCTGAATGAAGACATCTATAGTTTCTGTTATCTTTTTTAGGGGCATGCTCGTGTTCTATGCTGGATTTAGGCTTATGGCTGTGGTTATGAACAGCTGCAGTGAGACTGGTGGCAGAAGTAATAGGAGTCCATTTTTACAGCTCTATAGCTGTTTATTTTTTCTCTTCAGAAGTTTAGTTTTCACTTAAAACAACAAAAGCAGACCTCAATTCCTTTCAGTTATAAGGAATTTTATGAGTCAGACAAGAGCCATTATATCTGGGCTGAGTAAGTGAGGAGTCACTCCAAACGCACACTGCCATGACAGCAACACACTCGACGCTGGAGGCCGGCTGTGGGAGTGCTCAGTACCTGGGGACACCCACCAAGCTGGCCTGAAAAACTGCCCCTCAGAAGAACCTGTGCTGCTGGCTCCAAGTTACTAATGATGCCTCAAAAACTTGAGAGGCTGCAGCCCTCTGTATCAGGCCAGCTTTCTGTCCAAGCCTAGCACCATCAGGACAGACGTCAGCTACACTGATTTTGAAGAGCAGCAGGGATGGTTACAAACCACTGACAACTGACCTCTTGCAAACTGAAGGCAGCTCTGCCTTAGATGTGCATAGATCCTGTCCCAGTGTGCAAGTCAAGCCTTGGTAAAATGGTAAAGAAAGAAGAATTTAATTCTGTAACATATTCCAGAGTTGACACTGGTTCTCATTGTCTGCTGTGTTTTGTGCCTGAGTTTTCTTCTGAGATGTTTGATTTTCATCACCAAAGTTAATTCTGTAGGCCACAGTGCACTTTGACACCTTTGCTGTTTCAGGAAGCCAAGCAGGATGTTCTTCTTCTGTCTGCTTTTAGCAAAAAAAAAACCCCAAAAAATAAACAAAACAAAAACCTCCAAAAAAACCCAACAAACAAAAAACCTTTCCTACAAAATCTGTACTTCATAAGTTACAAACAATTATGGTTTTGCTGTGCTAAACTCAGGAGTTTTACTCTTTAAAGCCCCATTTTTTTTTTCCCTGTAAATTGAGTAAATAGCCTCATCTTCTTGCCTTATGTTAAAGTAAATTACATCCACTGATGACTTCATCCTGCTCCCTACCTTGCAGGGAGCTGGAAGAAAGCTTTGAAATGTGCCATGTGTTGATTCTGTAGGGAAGAATGTACATTCCAGGACACCTGGCTGTTTGTGGACCAAGCAGAAAGAGGGTCACTGTGCTGGGGAACAGGGAGTCAGAGGCCAGCCCCGGCCCACGTAGTAATGGCTTTACTTCTTCACGCAGGGAGGAAGAGGGAGGGAGAATGTCAGAGGGAGTAGATGATGCCTGGATCTTGTCTGGGTATGGGATTATTCTGCAGACAGAATGTGACCCTGAGCTTAGGCGTGCACCTGGACACTCAAATTTGATAATAGCTCCAGGGTTAGTGCCCTTTTCTCTTCACACTATGGTTTGGGTTTTATTCTTTTGCTGAAATAATCTGCCTGTGATTGCTTCAGGTTGGACCCCTGTCCCTGAGAAGGCTAATCCATACATCGATGACTCTCCACATAAAGAGTTTTTCTTTAAAAAAGAAAAAGGAGAAGTTTATTGCGGCTAACTTGGATCTTGGAATAGCAGGAGGCAATTTAATTGGAAGATGTAAGCTGCTAACTACTAATTTGCATGATTATAAGATTTTGTAATTGCCCTGTGAAAGTTAATTTGGCATAGGGTTCAGTGAAACTCAACAATGTAAGCATGATATTGATGTGTGTATGAGATTTTCTGTAGCTGTTTGATATGTTCCCCACTGAAAGACCAAAGGAGAGATTTGAGGGGGTTATTTTTAAATATATACATGCACACACAGAGAGGTAAATCTGGTTGTAATGACCCCCATGGGGCCTGGATAAATGCATGTTGTATCAAGGAGTTCATTGCAGCAGGAGTTGGTAATTTGTTCCTTCAATATAATGAGGAAATATCTGGTTGGAACTGAACATCGATACCTAGTAATTTTTATGAAGATTACCTCACTGATTAACATTTAACTTGCATTTTAAAAAGAGAAATGTTTAAAATCCAAAAATGCACACTTATATGATAAATACAGCTTGCACAGATGAAAGTGAGAAAAACCACCCAATTTTGTATTTAGGTCAACCTTGTATTAGGGTTTGCTCTAATACAGCTAATTAGGGAGGAAAAAAGTATTTTGTTATTGGATATGCATGAAGGGGAGTCTGAATCAGGGCTTCTAAATGGCAATCCTAGTGCCATTTTACAGTGTGTGTGTGTGTGTGTGGATCCCCATCAGAGGTTCCAGGACAAGGCTGCACGAGTGAGGAGCTGGGCTGTGGAGAGGGATTAGCTCCAGGCTCTGGTGTTGCAGGGTCTGGGGCTGGTGGGCAAGGTGAGCCTGTGTCACAGTCCCTGCCAGCCCCTGTGCCCCTGTGTCAGGACACAGTCAAGTTAGAACAAGGTGCCCTTGAAAAACTGAGAAATTCCAGATTTGACTTTCTTCCTTTTCCCTTCCCTATAAGCTGGCAGCTCACAATGGGTCACTTCACTGCTTACAGGACTGTCAAGGGCAGAAATTAGATGAGAGAGGGAAGGTGTAGCAAAGGTTGTGCAAAACCACCAGATTCCTGTTTTACATCTACACCAGAAGAGAACAACCTATGCTTGTTTGAGTTGGTAAGGTACACAAACACATATCTCACTAAAAGCACAATAGCAGAATTGCTGCTCTTATATATTTAAATTAGTAATGTTTTGATGTGATTCAGTGGGCTGGGACCCAGTGTTACTGAAAACAAACACACACACACACACACACAAATATATAGATCCATATTGGTCTTAGAAGGTAAAAAGTGATTTCTGAATTAATTTTTTTTCCTCCCTCCCTTCTTGTTTTCCATCATATCTGGGGGAAAGAAATAAGGGGAAGGTTGCATGTGATGTTTGTAAATAGGATATCCAAGTTAGCTTCTGTGATCATGGCACAGATGGGTGGGTGACTGTAGGCTACTCTGCAGGGCATGAAGGAGGCACTAAAGACAAAAGGACCAGGAGTGCTCTGTCTGCTGTGTAGCAGCAGTGGAAGGCCTTGCCAAAAGGGTGGGTGGATCAGGATGGCTGACCTGGAGAGTTACCCCTGCAACAGTTATGTATGTGTTAATAGAAAGAAGACTGGAAGGTTCAGAATAAATTACTACTGAGAGTGAAAGCTGAGGGAAATGTATGACAAATATTTAAATATTGCATTATAGTCTCTAGACAAACTCTTTTAAGTTGAGAGCGTGGGACTGGTTTTCTAATGGGATGCTGAAAGATGTGTAGATAAAGAAACAATTAGGAAGGAAATTGGAAATCTGGAGATCTGAACCTATCTCTCACTCAAATGCTTTAAAGTCATTCAGGTGTTCACAACTATTTAAATACTTCACTTGTTTTACGTGTCTTGAACAAAGCAATGAAGCAGCACTGTCATAAAGAGCCCAGCCCCGCTTCAGCTGAAATCTGTCTGACATAGACAAAACAAATAAACCCCCCAGAAGCCCAACAATGCCATTTCATGTGCAACATTATACCACTGAATGAGAGGAAATGTAGGCATGCATTAGAGTAAAGTACTCTTAAAAGCTCATTTGGATGGTATGGTTTTTACCTAGAGGGGAAAATACTGTATATGCAAAACTCAGATGAATATTTACAATATCCAGGAATAGGTACTGGGAAAGGGAGGGGAGGTGGGGGGGAACATGCTGCAAATGTAATCATCTTCTGAATGGTCCAAAACCAAATTGTTCTCGCCGCTGTTGCTGAGCAACAGTCCCACTATGGGATTCAGCCTGTGCTAATGTACAGTGGGAGAGCCCAACCTACCCAGAGAGTGAGAGACTGGAGCACCAGGAGAGGCAGCAGAGGGGTCTGGCATGGCTGAGCTCCACTTCCCAGCAGCTGTGATCCCCCAAGTACATATTTTCCCCATTCTCCTGGCCTTTTTTGGGCAATTTGCTCTCAGAACAGGCTTTAAATAATTAGGGAAGCAAGACCAGTAGCAGAGTGCAGTGGTACTCTGGTTGTTGTTGTAGCAGGCCGATTTGTACCTAGGACATTTTCTGTGAAGCAAAGCATTAGCACTTCTTCTGAGATGTTCAAAGGTGCTGAAACTCTGGGGAAGGAAAGGGAAAAGCAAATAACAAGTCTACCAGAAAATTAATGGGATTTAAAAGCAGTGCCCCCCTGTGACTTCAGTTCTGAAGACCACATGTGCTCTCATTAGGTGGTAGCACAGTAAAAATCCACTGTCTAAAGTACAATAATCCACTGTATTTTGAAATTTAAATTCTCGAATACCTAATCATCTGACACAATATGATGTCAGTTTTCATTTACTTCCTTCAGAGGGTTAGTCTTTAAATAATCAATATAGGGACAGAGAAAGGAAAAGGAAACCATAAAAAATGCATGTTCAACAAATGTTGTAGGATTTTCTGAAGTAAAAGAAAACAAAAGCCAAACCAAACCAACCAACAAAAACCAACAAAAAAACCCAACCCAAAAAGTGATTTGTGGCTGATGAGGTGACCTGAGAGAGCTTACTGTACCAAGGTGTACAGGAAAATGGTAAATTGGAATAGAGATATTTCAAGTGTGTATAGGACACACCCTGTAATATAGTTCTTGGCTGATTTTCTTGTGCTGTTCATAATGCAGTGTAAAGCTGTCAGTCCTCTGGGTGGAGGAGTAAAACTGGGGTTGCCCTGGTTTTCATAATCAAAATGTTTTATAACACTTTGTATTTTAGCCATTTTTTAAGAAAACGGAATCTTCATTTTTCTAAGTAACTTTGCCACCAATGTGGTATTTGTTGTATGAAACAAACTCTACCTACCTTTCAGTCTGTATCCCTAAAATTATTACTCTATATGAAACTCTAATTGAAAATATGGTCATTTAGACTGAGTTATCAATGGACACATTGACCCTTTACAGAAATAGGCTTTGGGGAAGGAAAGAAGCTAAAGAGTAAAATGAACGGCTGCAGCCACAAAATACCTTATTCCATATACATTTGAAAGGTGGTACCTGGTAGAAGTTCTTAGTGATAAACCAGCACTGTGTTTGTATCCCAGTCCCCAAACTGCCAGGCTTGTTCTGACCGTCTGTGTGGACACGTTTCGAAGGCATCACAGCTGGATCTCACCTTAACATAGGACCAAACTGAGGGCTAAGTGTAAACAAGTATAACCTTTCACATGCTCCAGATCAAGATCTCATTCCTGCTGGGAGGCAGGAAAAAAAAAATACAAGCCAGAATGTGTAACCCTCTATGATTCCACTTCCTTAGTCCAAGAGGAAAACTTCCTTTTACAAAATTGGAGAATAAAGTTTTCCTGCTTGTTAGCCTGGCTGCCAAGCTGCTGATTTTGGGGTAGCAGTTTAATAGAGTTCCTTGCACTCATGACAGCCTAGGTGGGAAATCACAGAAGAGCACAGAGGAAATTCTCACAATATACTTCCCCCCTATTATTTCTCAGCTTATTTTGAAATTAGGAAATCATAAGGAAACAGCAGGAGGATTTCTAGCCTTGCGCTATTTCCTTCCCCTGTGATCATGAAGTTTTATTGCTGCATGAGCCCTGCTGCCTACCATGTCAGAGGAGCTCAGCAAGAGGTAAGATTTTTCTAAGTGTGGGTGGTCATGTCCATGTATTCAGCAGAAGCAATAGGGTTATTCAGCTTGAAAAAAGGCAGCTCAAGATGAAGTGTGGAAGAATAATTTTCAAAGAGAAAATAATGAAAAACTAACAAAAGCACCCAGGGAATT